>ONZH01012018.1:22500-95777 GCA_900303285.1 Rhinella marina | reverse complement strand
AATCATTCAAAATCCGGCCATGCAGGCGTTGTGGTTTTGAACCTTTATTTTTGCCAGAATCGGCGACTGAGGCTCAGCTGGAAACCTCTGCAGGTAGATTGGAAACGTACCCACGGGGTGCTTATGGGCACGCACAAAGGGGGCCCAATTCAGATTCTTTGCCATGGGGGCCCAGTGATTTCTTATGGTACGCCGCTGATTGTTAGCTATAAAACTATACTCCCTACATACAGTATTAGGAAGTTTCTTATTTTTGTGTCCCACTGTCAGATTACAAAAATGGAAATGCAGCAGCTGAGGTGTGTATTAGGAGGTTCTGCAGTAGCTGAGGTGTATTAGGAGGTTCTGCAGCAGCTGAGGTGTATTAGGAGGTTCTGGAGCAGGTGAGGTGTGTATTAGGAGGTTCTGCAGCAGCTGAGGTGTGTATTAGGGAGGTTCTGCAGCAGCTGAGGTTGTCTTATTAGGGAGGTTCTGCAAGCAGCTGAGGTGTGTATTAGGAGGTTCTGCAGCAGCTGAGGTGTATTAGGAGGTTCTGCAGCAGCTGAGGTGTGTATTAGGAGGTTCTGCAGCAGCTGAGGATGTGTGTTATTGAGATTCTGCAGCAGCTGAGGGTGTGTAATTAGGAGGTTCTGCAGTAGCTGAGGCTGTATTAGGAGGTTCTGCAGCAGCTGAGGTGTATTAGGAGGTTCTGCAGCAGCTGAGGTGTGTATTGGGAGGTTCTGCAGCAGCTGAGGTGTGTATTAGGAGGTTCTGCAGCAGCTGAGGTCTATTAGGAGGTTCTGCAGCAGCTGAAGGTGTGTATTATGAGATTCTGCAGCAGCTGAGGTGTGTTATCTAGGAGGTTCTGCAGCAGTAGCTGAGGTGTATTAGGAGGTTCTGCAGCAGCTGAGGCTGTATTAGGAGGTTCTGGAGCAGGTGAGGTGTGTTAGAGATTTCTGCAGCAGCTGAGGTGTGTATTAGGAGGTTCTGCAGTAGCTGAGGTGTATTAGGTGCAGCTAGGTGTTAGGAGGTTCTGCAGCAGCTGAGGTGTGTATTAGGAGGTTCTGCAGCAGCTGAGCAGCTGAGGTGTGTATTAGGAGGTTCTGCAGCAGCTGAGAGGTGTGTATTAGGAGGTTCTGCGCAGCAGCTGAGGTGTGTATTATGAGATTTCTGCAGCAGCTGAGGTGTGTATTAGGAGGTTTCTGCAGTAGCTGAGGTGTATTAGGAGTTCTGCAGCAGCTGAGGTGTATTAGGAGGTTCTGCAGCAGCTGAGAGTGCAGGTGTGTTATTAGGAGGTTCTGCAGCCAGCTGAGGTGTGTATTAGGAGGTTCTGCAGCAGCTGAGGTGTGTATTAGGAGGTTTCTGCAGCAGCTGAGGTGTGTATTATGAGATTCTGCAGCAGCTGAGGTGTGTATTAGGAGGTTCTGCAGTAGCTGAGGTGTATTAGGTTTTCTTTTTTGGAGGTTCGCAGCGCTGAGGTGTATTAGGAGGTTCTGGAGCAGGTGAGGTGTGGTATTAGGAGGTTCTTGCAGCAGCTGAGGTGTGTATTAGGAGGTTCTGCAGCAGCTGAGGTGTTTATTAGGAGGTTCTGCAGCAGCTGAGGTGTGTATTAGGAGGTTCTGCAGCAGCTGAGGTGTGGTATTAGGAGGTTCTGCAGCAGCTTGAGGTGTGTATTAGGAGGTTCTGCAGGCAGCTGAGGTGTGTGTTATGAGATTCTGCAGCAGCTGAGGTGTGTATTAGGAGGTTCTGCAGCTAGCTGAGGTGTATTAGGAGGTTCTGCAGCAGCTGAGGTGTATTAGGAGGTTCTGCAGCAGCTGATGGTGTGTATTTAGGGAGGTTCTGCAGCAGCTGAGGTGTGTATTAGGAGGTTCTGCAGCAGCTGAGGTGTGTATTAGGAGGTTCTGCAGCAGCTGAGGTGTTTATTAGGAGGTTCTGCAGCAGTTGAGGTGTGTATTATGAGATTCTGCAGCAGCTGAGGTGTGTATTAGGAGGTTCTGCAGCTGCTGAGGTGTATTAGGAGGTTCTGCAGCAGCTGATGTGTGTGTTAGGAGGTTCTGCGGCAGCTGGAGTGTGTACTATGATGTTCTGCAGCAGCTGACCGCACTCTGCCAGCAGCACAAATAGTAAGCCAGCACTGGGGAGGAGGTGAAGCAGCAGCAGGCACAGTCTATGGGGAAAGGATGGCACACTATATAAAAGGTAGCAGCAGCAGGCACAGTTCGTCAGGTAAGGCTAGGTAATCACTTGCGATCAGATTTTGATATTCTGTTCCAGCATCTCAGCAGAATACCAGAATGGCCAGATCCAGCATTTGCCAAACACTTCTGTTACCTGCCGGATCCCATTCACAATAATCATTCAAAATCCGGCATGCAGCTGTGTTTTGCCCTTTATTTTTGCCAGAATCTGCGACTGAGGCTTCAGCTGGAACCTCTGCAGTAGATGGGAAAGGTACCCACGGGGTGCTATGGGTCACGCACAAGGGGGCCCAATTCAGATTCTTGCCATGGGGCCCAGTGATTTCTATGTACGCCGCTGATTGTTAGCTATAAAACTATACTCCCTACATACAGTATTAGGAAGTTTCTTATTTTTGTGTCCACTGTCAGATTACAAAATGGAAATGCAGCAGCTGAGGTGTGTATTAGGAGGTTCTGCAGTAGCTGAGGTGTATTAGGAGGTTCTGCAGCAGCTGAGGTGTATTAGGAGGTTCTGGAGCAGGTGAGGTGTGTATTAGGAGGTTCTGCAGCAGCTGAGGTGTGTATTAGGAGGTTCTGCAGCAGCTGAGGTGTTTATTAGGAGGTTCTGCAGCAGCTGAGGTGTGTATTAGGAGGTTCTGCAGCAGCTGAGGTGTATTAGGAGGTTCTGCAGCAGCTGAGGTGTGTATTAGGAGGTTCTGCAGCAGCTGAGGTGTGTGTTATGAGATTCTGGCAGCAGCTGAGGTGTGTATTAGGAGGTTCTGCAGTAGCTGAGGTGTATTAGGAGGTTCTGCCAGGCAGCTGAGGTTGTATTAGGAGGTTCTGCAGCAGCTGAGGTGTGTATTGGGAGGTTCTGCAGCAGCTGAGGTGTGTATTAGGAGGTTCTGCAGCAGCTGAGGTCTATTAGGAGGTTCTGCAGCAGCTGAGGTGTGTATTAATGAGATTTGCAGCAGCTGAGGTGTGTATTAGGAGGTTCTGCAGTAGCTGAGGTGTATTAGGAGGTTCTGCAGCAGCTGAGGTGTGTATTAGGAGGTTCTGCAGCAGCTGAGGTGTGTATTAGGAGGTTCTGCAGCAGCTGAGGTGTGTGTTATGAGATTCTGCAGCAGCTGAGGTGTGTATTAGGAGGTTCTGCAGCAGCTGAGGTGTGTATTAGGAGGTTCTGCAGCAGGTGAGGTGTGTATTAGGAGGTTCTGCAGCAGCTGACGTGTGTATTAGGAGGTTCTGCAGCAGCTGAGGTGTGTATTAGGAGGTTCTGCAGCAGCTGAGGTGTTTATTAGGAGGTTCTGCAGCAGCTGAGGTGTTTATTAGGAGGTTCTGCAGCAGCTGAGGTGTTTATTAGGAGGTTCTGCAGCAGTTGAGGTGTGTATTATGAGATTCTGCAGCAGCTGAGGTGTGTATTAGGAGGTTCTGCAGCTGCTGAGGTGTATTAGGAGGTTCTGCAGCAGCTGATGTGTGTGTTAGGAGGTTCTGCGGCAGCTGGAGTGTGTACTATGATGTTCTGCAGCAGCTGACCGCACTCTGCCAGCAGCACAAATAGTAAGCCAGCACTGGGGAGGAGGTGAAGCAGCAGCAGGCACAGTCTATGGGGAAAGGATGGCACACTATATAAAAGGTAGCAGCAGCAGGCACAGTTCGTCAGGTAAGGCTAGGTAATCACTTGCGATCAGATTTTGGTATTCTGTTCCAGCATCTCAGCAGAATACCAGAATGGCCAGATCCAGCATTTGCCAAACACTTCTGTTACCTGCCGGATCCCATTCACAATAATCATTCAAAATCCGGCATGCAGCTGTGTTTTGCCCTTTATTTTTGCCAGAATCTGCGACTGAGGCTTCTGCTGGAACCTCTGCAGTAGATGGGAACGTACCCACGGGGTGCTATGGGTCACGCACAAGGGGGCCCAATTCAGATTCTTGCCATGGGGCCCAGTGATTTCTACGTACGCCGCTGATTGTTAGCTATAAAACTATACTCCCTACATACAGTATTAGGAAGTTTCTTATTTTTGTGTCCACTGTCAGATTACAAAATGGAAATATGCTTAAAACTGAGGGCTTGTCAATGCCAGTGCCAGTTTTTTTCAAGCTCTTGATATAATAGATGAGGGCAAAAGTAAGCTGCAGCTCACCTGTACCTTTTTTTGTACCATACTTGCACGATTCACAACCAGCACATTTCTTAAAAGCTGTGACGATCCTTTATTCTTGAGTACAGCAAGCACATACAAATAATCACGGCACCCCGACTGTAAACGCGTTTCGGACATACTATATGTCCTTAACCACTTCACGTCCGCCCATAGGATATAAACGTCCGTGAAGTGGTTGTCTATTTCTGAATGGACGTTTCTGAACGTCCATTCAGAAATAGCAGCTGCACACTAATCGTGCAGCTGCACAGAGGGGTACCTGCTGTCAGTGACAGCAGGGTACCCCCAAGAGAAGGCAGGGACCGTTCCCAGGGGTCCCTGCCTTGTAGATCGTTGTATACTCAGCGCTCACCGAGCACTGTGTATACAGATCAGGAAGCGCTATTGCGCTTCCTGTTCCGGCCCGGCGGTCACGTGATCTCTGGGCCTGGGAGCGTGCAGGAGCTGCCGGGTCTCTCATAGACCCGATCAGCAATGCACTGAGGCTGTACAGCATAGTATTATGCTGTACAGCCTCTCTGGGGATGTATTTCCCCTGTAACGGGGGCTACTATGTCAGCCCCAGTTACAGGAGAAATCAAGTGTAAAAAAAAAAAAGTGAAGTTAAATGTCCCCCTGAGCTCTTGTATGACAAAGTGTAAAATAAATAAAATAGAGTATTATATTAAAAAAAATCACATATAAAAAAAAATAATTTTCCCCCAAATATGTCATTAAAAAAATGTTACAAATAAAAATAAATAAATAAAATGGACATATTTGGTATCACCGCATCCGAAACGACCGGCTCTATAAAAATATCACATAATCTACCCCATCAAGTGAACTGCGTTAAAAAAATCTAATAAAAATTATGCCAAAACAGCTTTTTTTGTCGCCTCACCTACCAAAAAACATAATATCAAACAATCAAAAAGTCGTATGCATCCCAAAATGATATCAATAAAAACGTCACCTCATCCCGCAAAAAATGAGCCCCCACACAAGATCATAGCCAGAAAAATGAAAAAAACACAAAAACATAATTTTTTTCTAAAAGTGCTCTTATTGTGTAAAACGCAAAAATAAATAAACAAAAAATAGACATATTTGTTATTGTTGCGTCCGTAACAACTGGCTCTACAAATATCACATGATCTACCCCATCAAGTGAACGGTGTAAAAAAAAAAATATAGAAAAATACCCCTAAACTGCTTTTTTTTTTGTTAACCTCCCAAATATTAGATTAAAAAGTGATCAGAAAGCCGGATGTACCCCAAAATGGTGCCAATAAAAAGCACAGCTTGTCCCACAAAAAATAAGCCCTCACGCAGCTCAGTCCACAAAAAAATTATAAAGTTATCGCTCCTAAAAACCATGACAAAAAATTCCATGTTAGAAAATGCAGATGCTGCTTCTCCCCTTCTGAGCCCTGGCGTATCCCCAAATAACAGTTTACGACCACATGTGGGGTGTTTCTGCAAACTGCAGAATTGGGGTAATAAATATTGAGTTTTGTTTTGTTGTTAACCCTTGATGTGTTACAGGAAAAAAATGATTAAAATGGAAAATCTGCAAAAAAAAAAGTGAAATTTTGAAATTTCACATCTATTTTGCTTTAATTCTTGTGGAATACTTAAAGGGTTAACAACATTTCTAAAAACTGTTTTGAATAGTTTGAGGGGTGTAGTTTCTAAAATGGGGTAATTTATGGGTGGTTTTTATTATGTAAGCCTCACAAACTAACTTCAGAACTGAACTTGTCCTTAAAAAAGTTGATTTTGCAAATTTGCAAAAATTGCGTCTAAAATTCTAAACTTTCTACTGTCCTAAAAAAATAAAATGACACTACTAAAATGATGCCAACATAAAGTAGACATATAGGGAATGTAAATTAAAAAGGATTTTATGGGGTATCACTATCTGTCTTAAAAGCAGAGAGATTCAAATTTAGAAAACAGTGAATTTTTTCGAATTTTCGTTAACTTTTGGATTTTTTTATAAATAAAATTAAAACTTATCAACTCAAATTTACCATTAACTTGAAGTACAATGTGTCATGAGAAAACAATCTCAGAATCGCTTGGATAAGTAAAAGCGTTCCAAAGTTATTACCACATGAAGTCACACATGTCAGATTTGCAAAATTAGGCCTGGTCAGGAAGGGGGTAAATGGCCCGGATGGGAAGTGGTTAATCACTAAAATGTGCCATCAGCACTTACTGGAAACTTGCGGAATCCAGGAACTACACCAGAGAGAGACTACACTATCTATTTACTATCAATCCATCTCAGGTCTGGCGAACTAGGACCCCCACTAATTAGACACTTACTGTGTTTCCTAGCCAGTGGGGGATAATATATATATAAATATATATATATATATATATATATATATATATATATATATATATATATATATATATATATTCTGCTAAATTCTATTTTTAATTTATACTATTCAACTAAAATCTTGCAGACTATGTTAAACAGTGCCTTATAGCTAAAATAAATAATAAAAAATAAAGTCACATCTAGGAAAAAAACTCTCATATCTGAAACTAAGTTGATCCTATTGTGGTAGCCAGCATGGAACATCTGTAATAATAGATGAAACAGTGCACCAACATCCACCAACAGTATTTCTGTTTATGGTACTTTTTTTGCAACCACCTCCACATTTTTGAGATGACAAGGTCATTTTTTTAGTTCAGAATTTTAATATACATGTAAACCTAGTGATTTGCATTGCATTTATCACGCAGTAACATTAGCACAATTTCTTCCATTTCCAACTCCTTACTGAATACTTTAATTAACTATTAACTATACTTTAACTATTTCCACTGTTACAGTTTAGACCAAAATAGTCCGTAGTCAACTCACACTGAAGATAAAAAAAAAGCAAAACAGCTTTAACCTATTGCCCTGTGCCAGATAAAAATAGTAAGCCTTTAAAAAAAACTGTCTCATTCATGAGCAGCTGGGGTGAAAATATTAGGAGCCAGATTAATCTTCTTAGCTGATGGAGTCAAGGTTTTAGAAGATGTAATTCCATAGTTCACATGTTAAAAGAGACAGAGATGTTTGAACCAAAGGGACCATCTGCAACTTAAACATGCTAAGACACCATAAACTCATAACTAGATAAAGATTCAAGTGCAATAACTGTAAACTTCATATGTTATACACAGTCATTCTCATGTTCAGTTTTTAACATAATCAACACAAGATCTTTTGATTATGGAATGTACATTATGGTTCATCAAATCAATTAATAACATCCAGTAGAATAAAAGGAATACAAAATATGAAAAAAAGCTTAGATATTGTAATTTGAACCAATAACTTTGTAAAAAACGAATTACTGGTTCCAAAACTTCAAATTGTTAACTCAAAATAAGACTGTATGAAAGACAATAAAATAAGCTGATTACTATAGATAAAGCAAACATCAAATATTCAAAAAAGCTGCAGGAAGCTGCAAATTACTTAGTATGTTAGGGATAATTGCTTCTTCAGGTTTCCCTAGAGTACACATAGTTTGCAATAAAGTTGAAATACAGCTACCTTCCAGCAGAAGCTCATCCAGCCATACATGTAGTTACTGAACAGTACAGAACATGTAGTACAGGTAGGGAGCAGTGCAGTACATGTACAGTATACAGTAGTACAGGTAGAGGGCATTACAGTGCATGTAGTACAGGTAGAGAAAACTTCAGGACAAGTAGTACAGGTAGAAAACAGTAAATATAGATTCTTATAGTATATGTGCAACAGGTAGAAAACAGTACAGAACATGTAGAACAGGTAGGGAGCAGTACAGTACACATACAGTTGTACAGACAGAGGGCGGTTCAGTACATGTAGTACTTGTAAAGTGCAGAACAGGTAGAGAACACCGCAAAACACGTAGAACAGTTAGAGAACAGTACAGTACATATAATATTGTTAAAGAGCAGTACAGTACATATAGTACAGGTAGAGATCACTACAGTATATGTAGTACAGATAGACAACAGTAAAGAGTATATAGTACAGGTAGAGTGCAGTGCATGTATTATAGGTAAAGAGCAGTATAGTACATATAGTACAGGTAGAGAGCAGTATAATACATGCTGCTCTGTCTCATTTGAGTATCTTGATGTGCCATCTGAGTGCCATCTTCATTTATTCTCAAAAGATATTGTTTATGGACTGTTTTGGATTGAGCACCACCTGTGTCCTTTAGAGGTTTTTGTGCAGCCATCTCGATGTTCGTTTAAGTTGGTGTTTTTTGGCAGTGCCATCCATGCTTTTGCTTCTTTTTTCCCTGTGTATCTTGATATGTTAAAGTGTTTTTTATCTTCAGGATAGGTCATCGATACCAGATTGGTGGGAGAACACAACCCTGCGCTCCCTCTGATCAGATGATCTGAGCATGCCTCTGACTCTGGAAACTATGCAGTGGACAGAGCCAGATGCAGAAGGTTCCATCCACTGTGTAGAGGCTGGACTGGGTACTGCACTTCATCTCCCTGGGAGGGTAAGGCTACTTTCACACTAGCGTTTTTAAATTCCGGTATTGAGTTCCGTCATAGGGGCTCAATACCGGAAAAAAACGCTTCAGTTTTGTCCCCATTCATTGTCAATGGGGACAAAACTGAACTGAAGACAACGGAATGCTCCTGAAAGCATTACGTTCCGTCTTCAGACCGGAGAACAAACCGCAGCATGCTGCGGTTTTCTCTCCGGTCCAAGCATCCGCACCAAGACGGATCCGGAATGACCCCCAATGCAAGTCAATGGGGATGGATCCGTTTGGTGTGACACACCAGTAATCCGGATCTGTCCTCCATTGACTTGCAATGGGGGGGTCATTCCGGATCCGGCTACACAGAAATACATACAGACATACATACTCACATACTCCAGGCAGGGACGCCGGCAGCATGTCTTCACGCGCCTCCTGCATGCAGCTATGACGTTTCCCCACTGCGCCCAACAGAGGGCGCTGTGGGGAATCGTCATCACTGCGCGCAGGAGGCGCGTGAAGACGTGCTGCTGGCGTCCCGGGCTGGAGTATGTAAGTATGTATGTGTTTGTGTGTGTATGTCTGTATGTTTTTCTGTCCCAATGTCTGTCAACATGTGTGGGTCTCCACACATGTATCAGCGGCAGCACGGATCCGTTGGCACCCTTTAGGTGCCAGATCCGTGCTGCCGCTAGTGTGAAAGAGGCCTAAGTACGCTGGTACTAGGAACTACACAGTGAACAAACATTTTGCATCCCAAAACTGCTGATTTTTGGGGGTGCAGGGTATCAGTCCCTCAAGATCTAATATTGATGATCTATCCTGAGGATAGGCCAAACAATCTAAGTAACGGAAAACTCATTTGAAGGAACCCATTTTGTAGAAATCTTGCAGAAATAATAGATGCTAATTACTCCCTGATCTTTTCAATTCTTGGCTGGCAGATGGCTAATTGGGAGGGCTTAATGAAAGGGGTGTGGCTTAACATCTTTTGCATCTAATGCACACAGAACAGTGGGAGAGGGGGGGAAACCTATTGTTACAGCCAGACAAAGGATGGTAAGGATAAAGACGTGAGAAATGGCTCATTTCCAGGGTTACTTAAATAAGATTTCTTTCTATATTTCTCAGCTTTGATTGCAATATGACAGAAGAATTGGATCAAAGTAGAAATGGAGATTCAAAGAGGATTTCTTGGGAAGTTTATGTGTATATTGTATGTTCATCTCTATCCTTTAATGCCATGAAAATGTATTTAAATGATAAACAATTTGCAGTGCATTCAGGAAGTCATTTTTTTCACATTCATGTTTTTCACATTTTGTCATGATGTGGCCTTGTGCTAAAATAAGAAAACAAATTCAAGCTTTTCCTCATCATAAAGGTAAAGCCAGACAGGCAAAAGCAGCATTCTACAAACTAACTGTGTATGGTCTATATAAAAAAATAATACCTCATCTCATATGCAATCAAAGGTTGTTAGCAGATATAGTTTTGATCAAAAAGTATCTGGGCCAACAGCAAGGTGACCTTGATACGGATAAATACCTAACTCTAAGACTATTTCTATGCCTTTCGTGAGCATCTATTTTTTATACTTACTACCACATAATGACAAAGTGAAAATAGAATATTAGAAATCTTTGCTTATTTATTGAAAAGGAAAAACTAAAACATTGCATTGACATAAGTATTCAGACCCTTTGCTCAGGACTTGCAAGCACATTTGGCAGAGATCACAGCCTCCTGTGTTCTTGGGTATGATGTCACAATGTTTTCACACGTAGATTTGGTGATTTTCTGTCATTCTTTTCTGTAGATCCTCTGAAGCTTTATCAGGATGGACAGTTTCCATAAGTGAATAGCCATTTTTAGGTCTCTCCCAAGATGTATGATTGGGTTAAAGTCAACGCTTTGGATGAGCAATTCAAGGACATTCACAGAGTTGTCCCTAAGCCACTACCATGTTGTCTTGGGTATGTGCTTATGGTAATTATGTTGTTGTAAGGTGAAACTTCAGCTTAGTCTAAGGTCCAGAGCACTCTATATCAGGTTTTTCTTTAGAATATTTGTGTACTGGGCCAGAGATAGCGGTGCATGGGGAAGGTTATGTGAGTGCACAGCTGTGGAGCAATGTGCCAAAGTGACACACAGAATCCTCTCTGGCTACTGGGACCATCTACAGGTTCCCCATGACAGGGATGGTGAAGCAGAAGACACACAGAAACCTGAACGCAAAGCTCATTACATTCTTCCACCCGACGAAGGCTCACCACAATATGGTGGTCCCTATCTTCAAATCCAGTCTCAGCTCCACCCAGGATGGACCCCAGAACTTTGCCCCTTCTGTAAAGAAGAAACAGAGCTCTAATGTATTACAGAGCTCTCCTATGGTGCTACACCCTCCAGATCATTTTACCTCGCTTGCAGCCCAAGCATCTCCTTTAACTGAATCTCTTATGAGGTCATTCTTAGCTGACCTTAAAACTTCTATTCGGCAAGACCTGCAAACAGCATTCTCTAATTTAACACAAGAAATTACATCCCTGGGTGGATGCATGTGGAAAATAAAATGGCTGAACTAACCTCAGCAAATAATGAGATTGTTGATGTCTCTAACACCCTGGACAGTGAGATTTCTGCCCTTTAGTTGAAAGTTGCAGATATTGAAGACCACTCTAGGTGGAACAAAGTCTGCTTCTTAGGCATTCCTGAAACTATTAAAACTGAGGAATTTTTCAGGATTTCCTTATAGATATGTTTGTTTGTTTACTGCCACTGATTTAATCTTGGACAGAGTGCATAGATTACAGAACCCTAAATGTTTCCCTGCATTCACTCCGTTGAACTTGATTGCTCGGTTTCATTTCTTTATCATTAAAGAAAAGTTGATGGGCGCAGCATGCAATCACACGTATCTACCAGACAGATTCAAGGATATCTCCTTGTTTGCAGATCTCTTGGCAGTTACTCTGACCAGATGTCACGAATTTGCAGCAGCAGCAAAGATCCTACGTGACCATAACATTCCCTATCTGTGGGGCTTCCCGGTAAAGCTCATAACTAATAAAAATGGCACTAGGCCTCCTCCCCTAAAGAAGCACTACATCTATGCTAAGAACTGGAACTTTCTCCTGGAGAAGACATGGGTACTGCTCACAAGAAAAGCTTACCTTAGAATGTTCCGTAGGAGTGGACCACAGTTACCTACAGGAAACGTTGCACAGTTGGAACCTTTAGGTTGCCACTAATACGTTTCCATGTGGCCTCTTTCTCTAATGGATGGAAGCTTTTTCTTTTTGCCTTTGTGAGTGGGTTCTCTAAACTGTTTATATTATGGTTATTTTACCGGGTAGCATTTTTTTACCATAGCCTGACAAAGCTCACATTTATTATGGGCTTCCTCTGGCTCTGGAATTTTTCAATGGAGTGTTTTAATCTGATTCCCCTCAACAGATTCAGACTTTACACATCTTTGGACTTCTTTTTATTTTCTATGTTTTTGATGGTTGAAGTTCGTATGACTAGTATGCCACACATTTTTTCCTGCCAAATGCCGGTGCCTAATGCTCCCCTGTCTTTACCTTGTCATGCATTATTTTTCGCAGCATTGCTATGTTATGCTCCAAGATGATACCTTCTATGGTCTGAGACCTGCACATCACTATCCACTGTCTTCTCATTATGGGTATTAAGATTATTTCTTTTAATGTCAAGGGGTTTAATTCCCCATATAAATGCTCCAAGGTATGGGGAGACTCTCCTAAGCAAGGAACTGATATACTCTGCCTTCAGAAGACTAAATTCTGAGGATCTGTGTAGATTTAAACATACTCCATTTTCCCCTGTCTGTTCAGCTCCAGCCGTACACAAGACAAGAGGTGTCACTATTGCAATTTAAAACACTGATGCTTTTTCTCTTACTAAAACGATGTTGGATAGAGAGGATTGATTTATTGTTTTATTATATTTCAAAAAGTAATTCCAAGGATAACTGTATGGACCGGTAATAAATAACCCCAACTTGAATAGAGAAACTATATGGGTTATCACCTAAAGAATTATAAAACGTAACCTTTACTAACATATTAAAATAGACCCTTTTCAAATACAAATAACATAATATATTACAGTACATAAATCGGAGTGGTAAAGGAAAAATCGGTGCACGGCGGCACCCACAGATAAACCGTTTATCCGAAAGGGGCAACCCTGTCCGGAACCTTACCCTTAAATAATACACCCTATTTAGGCCCTAAACCTCTCCTTTTGGTAGGATAAAAGGTTTTATCTGTGGGTGCCGCCGTGCACCGATTTTTCCTTTACCACTCCGATTTATGTACTGTAATTAGAGATGAGCGAGCATACTCGTCCGAGCTTGGTGCTCATTCGAGTATTAGGGTACTCGTAAGTGCTCACTGCTCGGATGAGTATCTCGCCATACTCGAGGAAATGGCAACTTCCGCATCGTGCTTTTTTGGCGCCTATAAACACAGCCAATCACAAGCCAGGAGACTCTGCGGTACACCCAGCATCACGTGGGGCCCTTACATGTCGATAGCAGGGGTTGGCTGGCCTGATCAGGTGACCCTGGAATATACTAGTGAATGGCCGCGGTGCTCGGCTCAGATGCCATCTGGATGTCGTTAGGGATAGAGCTGCTGCCTTTCAGGGACAGTGTTAGGGCCTGAATTTAGTTCTCTGTTAGGCAGGAATCACCCACAAAGAACCCAACAGCCCTTCTAAGGGCTAGAAGAAATTTTTTTTTTGTCTCCTGGCTTGGCTGGCTGGCTGGCACTAGTAGTGCAGCTATCGCCATATCTAACCCTGTTTTTTTTTTAATTGTTCTATCTCAGTGATACAAATCCATTGCACACAGCAGTGTGGAACCATTCTGTGTGTCACAGTTCAGCACACTCACTCCAATCCATATATACTGTCCAGGTGACACTTTCTGAACGTCACAGAATACAACCAAGTCATTTGCTACCAATAACGTATACAGCTTGATCCAGAAAACTCTCTGTGCGACATTTGTCTGGGTCGCAGTCTAAATAGCCACCGTTAACAGGGTGTCAGTCAGTTCTACGATAGTTTCTGCACGTCACGTTCCCAAAAAAACAAAATTAAAAAAAAAATTAGTTTTTCAGTTGTTTTAGCTCAGTGATACAAATCCATTTTACTCAGCTGCGTGTAACAATTCTGTGTGTCACAGTTCAGCACACTCGCTCCAATCCGTATATACTGTCCAGGTGACGCTTTCTGTACGTCAGAGAATACAACCAAGTCATTTGCTACCAATAACATCTACAGCTTGATCCAGAAAACTCTCTGTGCGACATTTGTCTGGGTCGTAATCTAAATAGCCACCGTTAACAGGGTGTCAGTCAGTTGTACGATAGTTCCTGCACGTCACGTTCCCAAAAAAACAAAATTTTTTAAAAAAATATAAAAAACAAAATTTAAAAAAAATTAGTTTTTCAGTTGTTTTAGCTCAGTGATACAAATCCATTTTACTCAGCTGCGTGTAACCTTTCTGTGTGTCACAGTTCAGCACACTCGCTCCGATCCGTATATACTGTCCAGGTGACACTTTCTGTACGTCACAGAATACAACCAAGTCATTTGCTACCAATAACATCTACAGCTTGATCCAGAAAATTCTGTGTGCGACATTTGTCTGGGTCGCAGTCTAAATAGCCACCGTTAACAGGGTGTCAGTCAGTTCTACCATAGTTCCTGCACGTCACGTTCCCAAAAAAACAAATTTTTTAAAAAAATATACAAAACAAAATTTAAAAAAAAATTAGTTTTTCAGTTGTTTTAGCTCACTGATACAAATCCATTTTACTCAGCTGCGTGTAACCTTTCTGTGTGTCACAGTTCAGCACACTCGCTCCGATCCGTATATACTGTCCAGGTGACACTTTCTGTACGTCACAGCATACAACCAAGTCATTTGCTACCAATAACATCTACAGCTTGATCCAGAAAACTCTCTGTGCGACATTTGTCTGGGTCGCAGTCTAAATAGCCACCGTTAACAGGGTGTCAGTCAGTTCTACGATAGTTCCTGCACGTCACGTTCCCAAAAAAACAAAATTAAAAAAAATATAAAAAACAAAATATATAAAAAAATTAGTTTTTCAGTTGTTTTAGCTCAGTGATACAAATCCATTTTACTCAGCTGCGTGTAACCTTTCTGTGTGTCACAGTTCAGCACACTCGCTTCGATCCGTATATACTGTCCAGGTGACACTTTCTGTACGTCACAGAATACAACCAAGTCATTTGCTACCAATAACATCTACAGCTTGATCCAGAAAACTCTCTGTGCGACATTTGTCTGGGTCGCAGTCTAAATAGCCACTGTTAACAGGGTGTCAGTCAGTTCTACGATAGTTCCTGCACGTCACGTTCCCAAAAAAACAAAATATAAAAAAAATATAAAAAACAAAATATAAAAAAAAATAAGTTTTTCAGTTGTTTTAGCTCAGTGATACAAATCCATTTTACTCAGCTGCGTGTAACCTTTCTGTGTGTCACAGTTCAGCACACTCGCTCCGATCCGTATATACTGTCCAGGTGACACTTTCTGTACGTCACAGAATACAACCAAGTCATTTGCTACCAATATCATCTACAGCTTGATCCAGAAAACTCTGTGTGCGACATTTGTCTGGGTCGCAGTCTAAATAGCCACCGTTAACAGGGTGTCAGTCAGTTCTACCATAGTTCCTGCACGTCACGTTCCCAAAAAAACAAAATTAAAAAAAAAATATGTTTGTCAGTTGTTTTAGCTCAGTGGTACAAATCCATTTTACTCAGCTGCGTGTAACCTTTCTGTGTGTCACAGTTCAGCACACTCGCTCCAATCCGTATAATCTGTCCAGGTGACACTTTCTGTACGTCACTTAATTCTACCAGACTGAACAAGTTTGTGGGTTTCAGTACACCAGGCCCGTTTAATTTTTTTTTTTTATATCATACACTTATATACAAAAAATGTTGAACCCCAGGGCTAAGGGTCGAGGACGAGGGCGTGGGCGTGGGCATTCAATTACTGCAGGGGGCAGAGGCCGTGGTCCTGGGCAGGGTGAGACAGTACCTGCTGATGAGGGAGCAGGGGAATTCCGCAGAGCTACACTCCCTAGCTTCATGTCTCAACTTACAGGGACACGTGGTAGAGGACTGTTGAAACCACAACAGTGCGAACAGCTGATCTCGTGGATTGCGGACAATGCTTCAAGTAATTTGTCCACCAGTCAGTCTTCCACGCAGTCCACCCACGTTACCCAAGGGAGCACTCCTATGGCTCCTCCACCTCAACCTCCTTCCCCCCAGTCTGCCCCCTCCCAGGAAAATTTGGAATGCGATCCGGCATACTCTCAGGAACTGTTTTCTGGACCCTTCCCAGAGTCACAAACCACTTCTCAGGTTGCTGCTGACCTCGTTCCCGATGCCCAAGTTTTCCAACTGTCGCAGTCTGTGGGTGATGATGATGATGACAATGTTGACTTAGTGGAAGAAGTTTGTAAAGAGGTGTCGGACGATGAGGAGACACGGTTGTCAGACAGTGGTGAAGTTGTTGTTAGGGGAGGAATTCCGAGGGGGGAGCAGACTGAGGAATCGGAGGATGACGAGGTGACTGACCCAAGCTGGGTTGATATGCCGAGTGAAGACAGTGCTTCTGAGGCGGAGGCGAGTGCTGCACCAGAACAGGTTGTAAGAGGCAGTGGTGTGGCCAGAGGGAGAAGCAGGGCCAGAGCTGGTGCATCAGCAGCAACTGTTTCACGTAGTGAAGCTCCCGTGGCGAGGCCTAGATGTTCGCAAGTCTGGAGGTTCTTTAAAGAAAGTGAGGATGACCGACGGACTGTGGTGTGCAACCTGTGCCACACCAGGATCAGCAGGGGTGCCACCACTACTAGCCTAACCACCACCAGCATGCGCAGGCATATGAGTGCTAAACACCCCACTCAATGGAACCAAGGCCGTTCACCACCTCCTGCGGGTCACACCACTGCTCCTTCCCCTGTGTCACTCGCTGCCTCTGCTAGTCAACCCCCTGCGTCACTCGCTGCCTCTGCTAGTCAACCCCCTGCCCAGGACCCCGGCACGAGCGCCTCCCGCCGGAAAACCACACCTTCGCCTCCACGATCCTCCACAGTGTCCACCAACGTGTCCCAGCGCAGCGTTCAGCTGTCTTTACAGCAGACGCTGGAGCGCAAGAGGAAATACAGTTCCACCCACCACATGCCCAAGCCCTCAACGTCCACATCTCCAAATTGCTTAGCCTGGAGATGCTGCCCTATAGGCTGGTAGAGACCGAGGCCTTTCGAAATCTCATGGCGGTGGCTGCCCCTCGGTATTCCGTCCCCAGCCGCCACTATTTTTCCCGATGTGCCGTCCCAGCCCTACACCAGCACGTGTCACAGAACATCATCCGTGCCCTGACCAACGCTGTTTCTGAGAAGGTCCACCTAACCACGGACACGTGGACAAGTGCTGCCGGGCAGGGACACTATATCTCACTGACGGCACATTGGGTTAACTTGGTGGAGGCTGGGACCGAGAATGACCCTGGGGCCGCTCATGTACTGCCCACACCGAGGATTGCGGGGCCTACCTCGGTCACGGTCTCTCAGACGTACTATGCCTCCTCCTCCCCCCTCCTCCTCCACCGAATTACCATCCGTGGGCACGGCGCCTTCAGTCGGTAGCTCTAGGCGCAGCAGCAGTGCCGTGGGTAAGCGCCAGCAGGCGGTGCTCAAACTGCTGAGCTTAGGTGACAAAAGGCACACCGCCCAAGAGCTGTTACAGGGCATCACGGCGCAGACCGATGTGTGGCTGGCACCGCTGAACCTCAAGCCAGGCATGGTTGTGTGTGACAACGGGCGTAACCTGGTGGCGGCTCTGCAACTCGGCAGACTGACACATGTGCCATGCCTGGCCCACGTGTTCAATCTAATAGTTCAGCGGTTCCTCAAGACATACCCCAATCTGTCTGATTTGCTCACCAAGGTGCGCCGCATCTGTGCGCATTTCCGCAAGTCGACCACAGATGCTGCCACTCTCAGGGCAGCGCAGCGCCGCCTACAACTGCCCGCTCACCGACTGTTGTGCGACGTGCCCACGAGATGGAATTCCACATTAAACATGTTATCCAGAGTTTACCAGCAGCGCAGAGCGATTGTAGACTGCCAGATGTCATCTTCCACCAGAACTGGTAGTCAGGTCTCTCAGATTCCTCAAGTCTACAATGAGGAGTGGACGTGGATGTCTGATATCTGCCAGGTGTTGAGCAACTTTGAGGAGTCAACACAGATGGTCAGCGGCGATGCCGCCATTATCAGCCTCACCATCCCGCTGCTTTGCCTGTTGAAAAACTCACTGCTCAGCATCAAGTCGGATGCTTTGCGCTTGTCACAAGAGACGGTGGAGGAAGATACGTCGCTTGATAGCCAGAGCACCCTCCGGTCTGTTTCTCAGCGCGTATCGGAGGAGGGGGATGAGGATGAGGAGGAAGAGGAGGAGAATGTCGGCGAGACAGTAGAGGGTACCAGTGCTCAGTCCTTAACTCTTGAGCGTGTATGGGCTGAAGAGGAGGACTTGGAGGAGGAGGAGGAGGAGGAAATGGAGAGTCAGGCCAGTGAGGAGAGGGAATTCTTGCGTGTTGGGACTCTGGCGCACATGGCAGACTTCATGTTAGGCTGCCTATCCCGTGACCCTCGCGTTAGAAGAATTTTTTCAAACACCGATTACTGGGTGTTCACTCTCCTGGACCCACGGTACAAGCAGAACCTTTCCACTCTCATCCCTGCAGAGGAAAGGAGTATGAGAGTGAATAGATATCAACAGGCCCTGGTGCACAAGCTGAAACAATTCTTCCCATCTGACGCCGCTAGCGGCAGAGGGCATGGTTCTGTGGGCCAAGTAGCGGGGGAGAGGAGGCGAGCAGGCAGCTTGTCCAGCACTGGCAGGGGAACGCTCTCCAAGGCCTTTGCCACTTTTATGTCACCCCAGCAAGACACTGTCACCTGTCCCCAGTCTAGGCAGAGTAGGGGGGAGCTGTACAGAAAGATGGTGAGGGAGTACCTAGCTGACCATACCAACGTCCGTAGCGATCACTCTGCTCCATACAACTACTGGGTTTCAAAGCTGGACACGTGGCCTGAACTGGCGCTGTACGCCTTGGAGGTGCTGGCCTGCCCTGCCGCTAGCGTGCTGTCAGAGCGGGTATTCAGTGCAGCTGGTGGCGTCATCACCGATAAGCGTACACGCCTGTCAACTGACAGCGCTGACAGGCTGACGCTTATTAAAATGAACAAAGCCTGGATTTCACCGGAATTCAAATCTCCTCCGGGGGAAAGCAGCTAAAGATTTAAATAACTTATGTATCCGATTCCTCTTCTCTACTCCTCCTCCTACTCCTCCTCCTCCTCCATATCGTCTTTGCCTAACGCTGACCCAAAAAACGCCATTTTTTAGAGGTCCAACTGGCACTCTTTTAGCACAATTTTTCAGGAGGGCCCCCTACAGGCCCTCTATTCAAACAATTTTTCCAGAGGTCCACCTACAGGCCCTCTCTTCAAAAAATGTTTCAGGAGGGCCCCCTACAGGCCCTCTATTCAAACAATTTTTCCAGAGGTCCACCTACAGGCCCTCTCTTCAAACAATTTTTCAGGAGGGCCCCCTACAGGCCCTCTATTCAAACAATTTTTCCAGAGGTCCACCTACAGGCCCTCTCTTCAAAAATTTTTTCAGGAGGGCCCCCTACAGGCCCTCTTTTCAAACAATTTTTCCAGAGGTCCACGTACAGGCCCTCTCTTCAAACAGTTTTTCCTGAGGTCCACCTACAGGCCCTCTCTCCAATTCCAGTTTCCAGTTTTATTTGCGCAAACTGCATACATTTTTATTTTTGGGATAGGTGTGAAAAATAATATTACTTGCGAATCTATATTGCCCAACATTGGATACGGTAGCAAGTAGAAGACCAAACACATGCTGCCCACAGGGTTCCGCAAATTCCTGGTCCACCCGCAAATTCCTTGTCCACAATGTCAAGGAGGTCGAGGTTCTGTGGATGAGCAACAAGTCCTTCTGTACTGAAATCGCCGACAAAGTCTCCATCTAAGAACCTACAGACCATTGTGGAGAGAGCGGCACAGCTCGCCATCAAAGTGACGAACCCCAACGCCAGACTGCGCAGAGAAGATAACGAATAAATATCTCTGTGGTTATTTTTGCTAAATAAAAGTTAAATAAACCCCCCAAAAAATTCATCTGTTCCTGTGCCTGATCCACCCAAGTTGAATCTGTCCCATCATGAGAAAGTCCCCCCCAAGGAGTCCCCACTGTAACTTGCTTCCCATACAACTACCTCACCCCCCGACACCTGTGTCTCGCCATTGTCCACCACCTCCTCAGACAACACTGGTAAATCCCCACTGTCAGCACACGGAAACAGCAAAAGGTCTTGCGAATTAGGGCAGAGAATGTTCTGGGCTAGCACATCAGGGAAGGGGTGACTATGGGGTTCCAGGGAGTACGTGACCACATGCAATATCCATTTAAAAGTCATGCCACACTTGATCTAGCTCATAATTGACAATTGTACCGGTTGATGCTAAATTTTTAAGTTGGGGTCCTGCGTCGTCATTCTAACTACATCCGGCTGTTGTCACCACCACACACGCTAGCCCCAGGGGGCACTCCCCTGGCTCTTCCAGCTCAACCTCCTTCCCCCCAGCCTGCCCCCCCACCTACAGGCCCTCTCTCCAGTTCCAGTTTCCAGTTTTATTTGCGCAAACTGCATACATTTTTATTTTTGGGATAGGTGTGAAAAATAATATTACTTGCGAATCTATATTGCCCAACATTGGATACGGTAGCAAGTAGAAGACCAAACACATGCTGCCCACAGGGTTCCGCAAATTCCTGGTCCACCCGCAAATTCCTTGTCCACAATGTCAAGGAGGTCGAGGTTCTGTGGATGAGCAACAAGTCCTTCTGTACTGAAATCGCCGACAAAGTCTCCATCTAAGAACCTACAGACCATTGTGGAGAGAGCGGCACAGCTCGCCATCAAAGTGACGAACCCCAACGCCAGACTGCGCAGAGAAGATAACGAATAAATATCTCTGTGGTTATTTTTGCTAAATAAAAGTTAAATAAACCCCCCAAAAAATTCATCTGTTCCTGTGCCTGATCCACCCAAGTTGAATCTGTCCCATCATGAGAAAGTCCCCCCCAAGGAGTCCCCACTGTAACTTGCTTCCCATACAACTACCTCACCCCCCGACACCTGTGTCTCGCCATTGTCCACCACCTCCTCAGACAACACTGGTAAATCCCCACTGTCAGCACACGGAAACAGCAAAAGGTCTTGCGAATTAGGGCAGAGAATGTTCTGGGCTAGCACATCAGGGAAGGGGTGACTATGGGGTTCCAGGGAGTACGTGACCACATGCAATATCCATTTAAAAGTCATGCCACACTTGATCTAGCTCATAATTGACAATTGTACCGGTTGATGCTAAATTTTTAAGTTGGGGTCCTGCGTCGTCATTCTAACTACATCCGGCTGTTGTCACCACCACACACGCTAGCCCCAGGGGGCACTCCCCTGGCTCTTCCAGCTCAACCTCCTTCCCCCCAGCCTGCCCCCCCACCTACAGGCCCTCTCTCCAGTTCCAGTTTCCAGTTTTATTTGCGCAAACTGCATACATTTTTATTTTTGGGATAGGTGTGAAAAATAATATTACTTGCGAATCTATATTGCCCAACATTGGATACGGTAGCAAGTAGAAGACCAAACACATGCTGCCCACAGGGTTCCGCAAATTCCTGGTCCACCCGCAAATTCCTTGTCCACAATGTCAAGGAGGTCGAGGTTCTGTGGATGAGCAACAAGTCCTTCTGTACTGAAATCGCCGACAAAGTCTCCATCTAAGAACCTACAGACCATTGTGGAGAGAGCGGCACAGCTCGCCATCAAAGTGACGAACCCCAACGCCAGACTGCGCAGAGAAGATAACGAATAAATATCTCTGTGGTTATTTTTGCTAAATAAAAGTTAAATAAACCCCCCAAAAAATTCATCTGTTCCTGTGCCTGATCCACCCAAGTTGAATCTGTCCCATCATGAGAAATTCCCCCCCAAGGAGTCCCCACTGTAACTTGCTTCCCATACAACTACCTCACCCCCCGACACCTGTGTCTCGCCATTGTCCACCACCTCCTCAGACAACACTGGTAAATCCCCACTGTCAGCACACGGAAACAGCAAAAGGTCTTGCGAATTGGGGCAGAGAATGTTCTGGGCTAGCACATCAGGGAAGGGGTGACTATGGGGTTCCAGGGAGTACGTGACCACATGCAATATCCATTTAAAAGTCATGCCACACTTGATCTAGCTCATAATTGACAATTGTACCGGTTGATGCTAAATTTTTAAGTTGGGGTCCTGCGTCTTCATTCTAACTACATCCGGCTGTTGTCACCACCACACACGTTAGCTCCAGGGGGCACTCCCCTGGCTCTTCCAGCTCAACCTCCTTCCCCCCAGCCTGCCCCCCCCACCTACAGGCCCTCTCTCCAGTTCCAGTTTCCAGTTTTATTTGCGTAAACTGCATACATTTTTATTTTTGGGATAGGTGTGAAAAATAATATTACTTGCGAATCTATATTGCCCAACATTGGATACGGTAGCAAGTAGAAGACCAAACACATGCTGCCCACAGGGTTCCGCAAATTCCTGGTCCACCCTCAAATTCCTTGTCCACAATGTCAAGGAGGTCGAGGTTCTGTGGATGAGCAACAAGTCCTTCTGTACTGAAACCGCCGACAAAGTCTCCATCTAAGAACCTACAGACCATTGTGGAGAGAGCGGCACAGCTCGCCATCAAAGTGATATCTCTGTGGTTATTTTTGCTAAATAAAAGTTAAATAAACCCCCCAAAAAATTCATCTGTTCCTGTGCCTGATCCACCCAAGTTGAATCTGTCCCATCATGAGAAATTCCCCCCCAAGGAGTCCCCACTGTAACTTGCTTCCCATACAACTACCTCACCCCCCGACACCTGTGTCTCGCCATTGTCCACCACCTCCTCAGACAACACTGGTAAATCCACACTGTCAGCACACGGAAACAGCAAAAGGTCTTGCGAATTGGGGCAGAGAATGTTCTGGGCTAGCACATCAGAGAAGGGGTGACTATGGGGTTCCAGGGAGTACGTGACCACATGCAATCTCCATCTAAAAAGTCATGCCACACTTGATCAATCTCATAATTTACGACTGTACCGGTTGATGCTAAATTTTTAAGTTGGGGTCCTGTGTCGTCATTCTAACTCCATCCGGCTGTTGTCACCACCACACACGCTAGCCCAGGGGGCACTCCTCTGGCTCTTCCAGCGAAACCTCCTTCCCCCCAGCCTGCCCCCCCCACTACAGGCCTCTCTCCAAACAATTTACGTCTTTGTCCTATCTTTCTCTCTCTCCAAACCATTTTTACGGATAGCTGCCATATACGGTTTTAAACTGAGTAGTATACATACCACACTTGATCAATCTCATAATTTACGACTGTACCGGTTGATGCTAAATTTTTAAGTTGGGGTCCTGCGTCGTCATTCTAAATCCATCCGGCTGTTATCACCACCACACACGCTAGCCCAGGGGCACTCCTCTGGCTCTTCCAGCGAAACCTCCTTCCCCCCACCTACAGGCCCTCTCTCCAAACTATTTACCCGGATAGGGGACGTATTAGATATTGTACTGATGTTTTTTGTTTTTCTTCTTTTAATTGCCTCCTGACCTGTGATAGGCAGAGCATGGACACGTCCCCTTAGCTGCAGTGGGAAAGATACTCCCCTGGCCAGAGCAAGCTCTTTTTCCGTTTTCCGTGGTGGAAAAATCCATGAACTATAAGGTCCCAAGATAGGGGACGTATACGGTATTAAAATGAGAAGAATCGATACCATACCGGTTGATGCAACAGTTTTGCTAAATCCATTCTGGCTGTTGTCACCACCACACACGCTAGCCCAGGGGGCACTCCTCTGGCTCTTCCAGCGAAACCTCCTCCCCCCCCACCTACAGGCCCTCTCTCCAAACAATTTACCCTGGTAGGGGACGTATTAGATATTGTACTGATTTTTTAATTGCCTCCTGCGATAGACGGGAATGGAATCGGGGTCAACTGCTTGGGAAGCAGCTATGCTCACCACTTTACCACCAACAGCCACAGCAACTGATAAGAACAGATACTAAACTTGATGTCAGCTGCAGTGCCAGCATGAGCAGTGGTGTCACCTGCAGGCGGTGATGGACCTTTGTTGCACCTATTTTGGTGCTTCTCTAACATGTGAAGGGTATTTGCCTCGCCTTTCTTGGTCAGGGTGAGCACAATTGCCATGAGGATAACCACCAGGCCGTCTTCCATGAGAATTTGGGGTAATGGTGGTATTAGGCAGCCTCAGAGGCATCCATGCATGCTGCCCCTGTTGTTTCCTGTCCATTTCCATCATTTTCTGAGGTTTCCATGTTTTCACCCAGCCTTCCCTAGGCAGAGCCTTGGTCCCCCGCAAAAATGCTTGAGTCTCCCATTGACTTCAATGGGGTTCGTTATTCGAAACGAGCACCCGAGCATCGGGAAAAGTTCGACTCGAATAACGAGCACCCGAGCATTTTAGTGCTCGCTCATCTCTAACTGTAATATATTATGTTATTTGTATTTGCAAAGGGTCGATTTTAATATATTAGTAAAGGTTATGTTTTATAATTCTTTAGGTGATAACCCATATAGTTTCTCTTTTTATTATATTTCATCAATATTGCACCATATACTCGTCTTTGTATGCTCCTAACTCAGGAGAAATTACCCTTCTTACTTCCTTGCTGCAAAAATTACCCCTAGAGCCTTATGGATCGTTGATACTGGTTCGCAAACAAAACTGTCTGGCCATCCATGGATTCTACATCTACAGCTTCTTCAGCATCACACTTTAATCTCTTTTCTTTATTGCATAGATACAGCCTATACGTATACACCAGAATCAACTATTTTTAGTTGATAGTTCCTTTCTTAGTAGAATATCTACCACAACTACCCAAACCCTTAATTGTACTAACCCCTATCACCATGGAAATGAATGAACAGTTTAACGACCGCCCTTACTTTATTTGGAGGCTAAATAATTACAATTTAAACCATCTGGTATATTCCTCTCAAACCCAGGAGTGTATTAAGAAATATTTCTTATTTACTGACAATAGTTCTACCTCCAATACTACCTTGTGATGTGCCCTTAAGGCAACCGTTCGGGGACATTTTCTTAAACAATCTTCTCATGATAAAAAATCCAGGCAAACTCAATGGGGATTACTTATTATCCAGACATACACCTATATGAGGCGTATTTCTGGCACAGATTGTGGCACAATGGTTAGTTGCACCGCAATCCGCGACTTTCCCCCACTCACACTAGGTCTAAAGAAGTGGGCGTGGATGCTGTCCCATGTCATCAATAATTGTCTATGCCTGTTTTAGGGGTAAATGGGTAGGGGAAATGGTCTAAATGTAATAAATTTAAATCTTTTTCTCATTATTCTATCTTCTGGCTAGGTCAGATAGCTGCTGTTAAAATGTTAATCCTGCCAAAAGTTCTCAGCTATTTTTTCATTTTTCCTATAGTGATTCCATTTACAGTCCTCAAGCACACATTTTCTTGACTCCCAGCACTTTTTCTTGACTTTATTTGGAATCACACCAGACCAAGGATAGCAATGAACATCCTATATCTTCCAATTCATATAATTGGTTTGTGTTGTCAATGTATTTTGACGTATTATCAGGCAGCTATTTTAGATCAACTTAAAAGTTGGTGGATTACAGACCATACCAAATAATTGGTGACAATGGAAATTCACTTTACAGCTAATACCTCATTGAAGAATTATTCATAGTGCGTGTCTTTGACCAGATCTAATCCCACCTCATCTTTCATTACTCTACAGGTTGGAGCACTTTTTAATGGAATAAAGTTCCTAGTATTAGACAACTTTTTCCAATGCGCTATAAGGATACCTCTATGAGTGTTATGCAACTTCTGCTGCCTTACTCTGACTATAGGTTGTGGATACAACAGGGTATACTTACTTTAGAGGACATTAGTGAAGGTCGTATATTATTGCCTTTCTCTAACATTATGGACACTTAAAGGGAACCTGTCATCTCCGAAACACCCCCTGAATTAGAGTAAGCGGTGTATAGTGTAAGTGATGCTGAATCCGAATATGTAAGTTTTATCTTCATACTCACTTCCATTCTGATGTTGTGCTCCCACAAACCAGCAGTAAAATGTACTCACTGGACTCCGGTGCTCACTCACATAATGGAGAGGACTCAAAGAAGAGTCCAGTGAGTGCATTTTACTGCAGGTTTGTGGGAGCACAGCATCAGAATGGAAGTGAGTATGAAGATAAAACTTACATATTCGGATTCAGCATCATTTACACTATACACCGCTTACTATAGTTCAGGGGGTGTTTTGGAGATGACAGGTTCCCTTTAATAATATCCTGAAAACAGACTTTTATAAATATCTTCAATTGCTAAATTTTCAACCATATATGAATCCTTTTTTTTTTTAGAAACCCAGCTTTGTTGACCAATGGCATCTCCAAATGTTATTGAGAAATCCAGTTACTTCGTAGCTCAGAACTGTTTTCTTTACAAACAAAATGGTTGAAATGTGATTTGAAATGTCACTTCTCTTCCAACCAGTGGCTTTTGAGAGCAGATTCATGGGGAAAAACTTGGCACATTGCCACAACATGACCAAATGTGAAAAAGTGAAAGGGTCTGAAGACTTTCCAAATGCATTGTACCTTCAAGAATTTGTATAAATCAGGAAATAGAGTGCATAGATTTTGGACAAAGCTTTTATCAAACTTAATTGTTTCCTATTCTATGCACAAGTTTACATGGCATTTAACCTAAAACTAAACCTAACCTACCAAATTCATTAGCAGTGCAGTGTATGTCATGTTCATATTGCATGTGCATTATGTTACAAATCATTTTTACCCTTCCCTGGAGGATAACATGTAGCTTAGGTTTATGTGGCCAACATAAAGGAACCATATTACTGGGATATGGATTATAGGGTTTTCTAAGACTTTGTTCAGAGCAGGGGGCTAAATAAAAATCAACATACTCACCTTTTAAATGTCCGCCGATCCTTTGTCACTGTCACTTCTATCCTTCCTAGACCTGCAGTGGTCTTGTACCCTTGATCGTTCACGTGACTGCTTAAGCCAATTGCTGGCCTCATTGGTCACTTGACACTCATGTGCATGTGACCGCTGAGGCCTGTAATTGGCTACAGCAGTCACTTGAGTTATGAATGGCACATGACTACTGCACGCCCAGGAGGGATAGGCGCAGCAGGGACCAAAGATGTGGCACAGGACTGGCAGGATATTTAAAATGGGACTTTTTAAAATTAATTTTACATGGCCTTCTGCTCTGGGCCAAGTTTTTAAAAATCTCAAAAAAGAAAAACCTTTTAAAAAGTTCTAAATCACTTCATTTAAAGTATACCTGCATCCACCTGAAAAGAAGCTGTAAAGTTATACCCACTAGGGGTCTCACTTCCACCTAATTTGCATTCCACCGGCTATTGTCAGGCAAGATATGTCCCTAGTAACAACAACAGAGGACGTGGGGGCATGTCAGAGTTAGCTGAGATCGTGAGCCTGCTTCTACACTGCTTCTGTTCTACTCTGCTTCTCTGTAAGTGTGATTTCCCCCTTTGTATCTTTTCTGTGAGCTGAAAGCAAACATAGTGGGAAGTAAGGGGAAGGACATGAAATCTGTACAATGCTGGCAGATTCCACAGAAGGGAAATAGTCCTTGCTTGTAATAGAAATACATCTAACTGTGCAACTGAAGAGGGGAATACTTAGGCTCAAAAAGACATTAGGCAAGCCCAACAAAGACATGCTCCTTCACAGTTATGATTGTGGGAAGAAGCATAGTCATTATACAAACTTTTTTTCTTAAAAACACAGGTACGCTTTAAAGTATTCAGTATGCTGCAGATTTAAGTTCTATGTTAAAACAAAAATAAAAAAAGATGTAGGAATCAATTAATTTACCCTATGATGAGAGAACTCTCCATAATTGTTTATGTCTGCCCCTAGCTTTACTATGATTTCTGCTCATTTCTCAGAACCCCACTATGAAAAAAACAGCAGTAAAACAGTTTATTCTATGGATATACAGTAAATGTAAAACACAAATGTCAACAATAATAGTGAACGGATATGCTCCTTTTTTAAATTGGAATAAAGTCTTTAAGACAAGTTTATATAGATTGCGTTTAGGAATAATTTCTGTTCTATTTTTTCTTTGTATTATTTGTTTGTTATATCTCATAGACAATCTTTCTGGCAGTAAATATAACAGTTTCATTCATACAAAGGGTATTGAAACTCCACGAGCAGGAGAAAAGTGATTGCTAAGACTAATGCCAATGTAAAACCTATAAAATAGTTCAAAATGGTTCACCTTGAACCTCTTTCAAAGAATATATCAAGGAACTGCTTGAACTGACTGTCAATTTTCTACAAAGTTGGATTTATGGAGCAATGCTGATAATTTAAAATTCTATGCAGCCTTGTACCTGCTTTTAACAGTTCTGATAAAAGACTTACATTACATTACAGTTTATTACAGGTTTGTACCTTTTTCCCTAGTACACTATTCAAAGTAGCAAAACAGAAGAAAAAAGTGACCAGCTTCCAAAAAAATTTTTAAAATGAATTCCAGCCTTTATTTTCTTCATCCAGATGCACAGTTAAAAGCCAACACTCACAGAGACCTTATCAAGATAAGGACTCTGTGAGTGTTGGCTTTTAACTGTGCATCTGGATGAAGAAAATAAAGGCTGGAATTTATTTAAAAAAAATTTTTGGAAGCTTGTCACTTTTTTCTTCTGTTTTCTTATGTATGTCTAGCACTAGTTCCCAGTGCTGACCGTGCCTCCAGTCAACTCAGGTGAGCAAGACATTGGGGATCATTTGTTTGTTTTTACTATTCAAAGTAGGTTCAAGATAACCCAAACTTTTGATCAAAAATTACCTTAAAGCAGAGTGGAAAGAGTTGATTTTAAACTAGAGTGACGTTGGATTGCAAGGATATATTCACACATTAGATATTGTATGTTGCAGAAATGTCTGTAACTGAAAAGCTGTCCCGTTCATGGGGTTCTTTTGAAGGCAAACACATAGATTCCTGGAAGCTCCATTCAGATCAATAGGACAGTTGCAGACATTTTTGCAACAAATCTGCCATGTCAGTAAACCCTAAAATGGAATGAGGCTTGTGATGCTGCTGAAGAGAGAAAAAATTACAGTAAAGCTCTGGAGATGACAAACACTTGTTTCAATGTTTTCTTATGATGGCTAAACATGGATTGCATTGTCTCCTCTTCCAGGATTCATTCAAAACAGTTTATAATAAGTATCACTGTAGCATAGACCAATACATTTTCCAGAAGCACATTCTAGGACTGGGTCTCTCTTGGATCTATTGTGACAAATATGGCGATTGTGTGCACTTAAAAATTAGCACTATCCAAAATACACAATTTACCTTTTATTTATCTCTCATTTCCTTCATAGTAATTTTACATTTTGTTCAATTATTTATTTATTTATTTATAGGTTACAGTCTCTATACTACTACTACTGTAGAGAACATATCTTCTGTAGATGGCTATTGCAATCTTTTTTCTAAAAATCACTCTTTCACTAAATATCTGAACAGTAATCTGCCATTATTCATAATTTACAATATAGTGGCTCAGTGGTTAGCACTGAGGACGCTGAGAGATTTTATATTTTATGTGTTTACAACTTGTACGCTTGTGAGTATATTAAAAAACTAACAGTTCAGTGAAGGTCCTTCACTATCTAGTGCTTTGCATCTTTGATAGGTATTATGGATTAAAGCTGACCTAATTTCTGCCGCTTATATGTGTTGGCCATGTGAACAGTATCTACTGAAATTTCCTTGAGAAGTCTGGGAATCGATCATTTGTTGAAAACGCAGCACGATCCTGATTTTGTTTATTTCTGGTCTGTGAGTTTGAAACCCACCTTGCTGGAGGATCCGCGACGCGACTTTTGTGAACTGGGACTGGTATTTATTTTTAATTTTTACACATTTTTATGAAAAATATTTTTTTACTTTTTATTTTTTTTGCTTTTGTTTTTGTTTTTATTGAATAACATCCACAAAATAGTTGTCTAGTAAATGTGGTATTCCATTGCTCCTGATGAAAGACCAACTTATGTTGGTGTAGAAACGTGTCGAGCAGGAAGGTTACCCCACAACTAAATATTATTAAGTCACATTCTTTACCACAAAAGGGATCTTAGAGAGTGGTGCACTGTGGGATTATACAGTGAATGGGTGACGCATTCACGTACCCTCAGAATATAGAGGGGAATATAGGCACAACTAACCAGTGCAATAAATGAGGCAGACGATAACCCATCCACCATTTTGCCACCTCTGAGAGTTCTTATAATTTTCTTGAGGATCAGCTATAATCCTATAATTAGATTTATAACTCCCCAGGATACCAAGAGTTACAATGAGAACAATGGATGCAGTTTATCAATCTCTGCACTTCAGTCCTCTATTGTCAGCCTGATTTCTGAATATGGTGGAGAGCCACGGAATATTTTTAATTATTGAACTTACTCTTTATCAGGCAGTCAGAACATTGAAAAGTCATCTTAACATCTTAGTGCCTGTGACGAAACCTGCGCCTTGCAGACCGCCTGACGTCACTACGTCGATCTTACAAGATGCGGTTGTGTCACTGGTTACCAAGCTTGGTACAGATTACACAGACACCTCCTGTTCATACAGGCACAGGGAGGCAGAGGGGTGAGAATGTAGTGATCCATGCACCTTCAGCGTAACCCAACTCCTGCTCACAACCCTGATAAGCTGAGAGAGCCTTTTCACTGCCCCAGTGAAACAGAGCTTTCTCAGCCCGGTAGATTGCCACCAGTTCCTCCTCCCTAAGCCTGGTCCGCTAACAGGATTATATTGGGGCAGGAACCACCCCCAGGTAGCTATGATCGAGATACAAGAACAGCACAAGATTAAATTATATATTTAATCGCCTTAAGGGTCACTAGATAAACACTATATACACAGAAGATGGATACAGTGGTCAGATGTGCAAATACAGATGGTATGATACAACAGAATTGAACAGAGCAATAGTCAGTTACCAGATAGATGAGTAGTCCGTTAAGATGAGTTCTGGCTTGCTGTAAGGCCTGGCTGTAACCACATGGCGGGCAGTGATGTCAGCAGCTTGTCCTTGTCCACGGTCCCTCCAAATACATTGCTCGATGCAACCCCCTTCAGAGAAAGACAACTGGCCACTGCTGTGTGTGGCCTTTTCACCCTGCAGCTGGCCATTCCCCCTCTTCGCCCCGCAGGAAGAGTCCACCCCCCTGGTCCCAATTTTAATAGCAAAAGCCCTACAAAACCATTATGGCCCATAGCTTCTGACCGGGAGGTCACAGGGAAAGGCTTCTGGTACCAACAGATCCGCCTGAGTTTTGGCTCAGAGATCTCCGTATCTCCACTTCCTGGCTTTTGATCGCTAATTTATGGACATGTGCCTATCCCTCTCAGTCCTTGTCTCGTGAATATATGATTGGTTTATGTTGGAGATATATGAGCAATTCATAATTCTTTATTAATTCCTGGCTCCAGTCTATCTAGAAATTCAGAAATAGTAAAATATGGCAGCACAACATTTCACCTTCAAACAACAGAACTAAGATATGGGGATCATTCTATATTAAAGTGGTATTATACCTACTAGAAATGAAAAAATAGAAGCTCTTTGCGCACATTTTTGATCAAACGTGTGTCGGGCCCATCTACCAGGCGTCAAGGTGGCTTCCGCAGACGGGTACCTTACACTAATAGACTGCCTCTCTTTGACTTACCTAAGCCTACAATATTCAGGGCAGTGTAGGAACCAGCTACATTTATACTCTGCTCAGAAGCCCCAGGCAGATGGGCGTTGCTCAGTCTAAAAGAGGCCTCTACCCTCAATATATACTACAAGAAAATTTAGACTAGCAATTCATATTTACAAGTGCATATCCATAAAGCGAGCATACAGAAATAGTAAAATACGGCAGCACAACATTTCACCTACTAACAACAGAACTAAGGTATGGGGATCATTCTATATTAAAGTGGTATTATACCTACTAGAAATGAAAAAATAGAAGCTTTTTGCGCACATTTTTGATCAAACGTGTGTTTCGGGCCCATCTACCAGGCGTCAAGGTGGCTTCCGCAGACGAGTACCTAACACTAACAGACTGCCTCTCTTGGACTTGCCTAAGTAGGTATAATACCACTTTTATATATAATGATCCCCATAACTTAGTTCTGTTGTTTGTAGGTGAAATGTTGTGCTGCCATATTTTACTATTTCTGTATGCTCGCTTTATGGATATGCACTTGTAAATATGAATTGCTAGTTTAAATTTTCTTGTAGTATATATTGAGGGTCGCAGCCTCTTTTAGACTGAGCAACGCCCATCTGCCTAGGGCTTCTGAGCAGACTATAAATGTAGCTGGTTCCTACACTGCCATGAATATTGTAGGCTTAGGTAAGTCCAAGAGAGGCAGTCTGTTAGTGTTAGGTACCCGTCTGCGGAAGCCACCTTGACCCTTGGTAGATGGGCCTGAAACACACGTTTGATCAAAAATGTGCTCAAGGAGCTTCTATTTTTTCATTTCTAGTAGGTATAATACCACTTTAATATAGAATGATCCCCATACCTTAGTTCTGTTGTTTGTAGGTGAAATGTTGTGCTGCCATATTTTACTATTTCTGTATGCTCGCTTTATGGATATGCACTTGTAAATATGAATTGCTAGTCTAAATTTTCTTGTAGTATATATTGAGGGTAGTGGCTTCTTTTAGACTGAGCAACGCCCATCTGCCTGGGGCTTCTGAGCAGAGTATAAATGTAGCTGGTTTCTACACTGCCCTGAATATTGTAGGCTTAGGTAAGTCCAAGAGAGGCAGTCTGTTAGTGTTAGGTACCCGTCTGCAGAAGCCACCTTGATGTCTGGTAGATAGGCCCAACACGTTTGATCAAAAATGTGCGCAAAGAGCGTCTATTTTTTGTATTTATAGTAGGTATAATACCACTTTAATATAGAATGATCCCCATACCTTAGTTCTGTTGTTTGTAGGTGAAATGTTGTGCTGCCATATTGTACTATTTCTGTATGCTCGCTTTATGGATATGCACTTGTAAATATGAATTGCTAGTCTAAATTTTCTTGTAGTATCTAGAAATTCAGTGACATGGCTAAAAAGCTGATAGCCCCCTGGTAAGGGGCTCTTCCTGGAAAAGGACTTTGACTCCGCACTGGCATGGTGACGTGTGAATTGCATACATGTGACCTGCTTTGAAGGCAGGACCCCTGCGGTGTTTACTCCATCTGCTAGTTGACAGCAGATGGCTATGATTAAATCATGGCTAACATGGCTCATGATTCCACATTCCTCACAGTGCCCAGTTGCCATGAAGACCTTTGAAAAAATTGTTTGTAAACTACCGCATAGAAGCTGCCTACTGACGTCATGCTTAGCCAGCTTCTTTGCCATCGAATGATGTGAATGATGTCTCCTTTGTCATCCATACACAGGTTAAAATTAGTGTTGAGCGAGCATGCTCGGCCGAACACCGCGTGTGCTCGAGCTCCATGCTCGAGTCCCCTCCCCGCACATTTCTTGGCTGCCAATCAGCATGCGGGGAGGTACTGGCATTCAGTGTAATGCCGTAGCATTGTTGGCTATTGGCATTACAGTGATTGGCTGGCTGGGAACACGTCATCAGGTGCTATATAGCACCTGTTGACATGTGACCTGGCTCAGTCTTAGTCACGGACAGCTGCTGCAAAGAGGGACAGATAATGTAGGGGTAGGAATTTGTTAGGCAGGGTTAGATTTTTGTTTTAAAAGACCCAAAAGTCCTTTTAAGGACTATTGTTTCATCTGGCTGCAATATATTATTTTTTTTTTGGGGGGGGGGCAAAAATTGCGCAAGTTTGCCTGACCTTAACATCACCTGCGCAGCGTGTGCTGTATAACGTTTGTGTATTCCAAATACCTGACATCCGGTGTATTGTTTTTTGCTGCTAATCAAGGCGACATTACCTGCGCTGCGTCTGCTGTATAACGTTTGCGCAAGAAGGGACGGATAGTGTAGGGATAGGATTTGGCTAGGCAGGGCTAGTTGTTCTGTTTAAAAGACCCAAAAGTCCTTTTAAGGACTACTGTTATATCTGGCTGCAATATTTTTTTTTTCTTTTGGGACAAAAATTGCGCAAGTTTGCCTGACCTTAACACCACCTGCGCAGCGTGTGCAGTATAACGTTTCTGTATCTTAAATACCTGACATCTGGTGTCATTTTTTCTGCCGCTAATCAAGGTGACATTACCTGTGCTGCATGTGCAGTATAACGTTTTTGTGTCCTAAATACCTGAAATCCAGTGTATTTTTTTCTGCCGCTAATCAAGGCGACATTACCTGTGCTGCGTGTGCAGTATAACATTTGTGTATCCTAAATACCTGACATCCGGTGTAATTTTTTCTGCCGCTAATCAAGGCGACATTACCTGCGCTACGTCTGCTGTATAACGTTTGAACATCCTAAATACCTGTGACATTCAGTGTAATTTTTTCTGCTGTTAGTGACGGTGATATTACCTGCGCTACGTCTGCTGTATAAAGTTTGAACATCCTAAATACTTGAGAGTCCAAGATGTATCCAGACATCCTCCCCATGCTGTTCCCAATCCATTTCAGTGGTGTTTCCATCATTTTCTCACCTTTTCCTATGAACCAGACACCCTCCCCTCTTCAGCGCAGGGGGTGCCTGGTTTAGTGCTCTGGTTCTCCCATTGACTTCCATTGTGTTTGGGTGCTCGGTAGAGCACTCAAGCACCACCTAGTGTTCTACCCGAGCTCCCGAACACTATGGTGCTCGATCAACACTAGTTAAAATCTCTTACTTTCTACATATAGCATATGACCGGCAAATGTGAAATTTACATAGCCCCATAGCACAAATAATGACAAATGTAACTGTACCTGGGGCGCTTTCCTCTGACTTGTAGAAGCTGTAAAAACGTACTTTAATCCATATGTAAATTAGCTGTTGGAAGTGCCCGGAGGCGGAGCTCACCGCCGTGGAGCCCGGGCTCATCTGCTTTTTTAACGACGCATGCGCACTGCATTGCCCATTGGCGTAGCCACTGCGCATGCGCCGGTTCTGGGAGAGACTAGAACAGACGGAGGACGCAAGTGAAGAGTAGGGTGGGTAAATATTTATAAGACATAGCTCCTTCAATTTTTTTATTTTTTTTTACTTCTTTCACCAAACAGCAAGAATTAGGCTGCAACATGTCTGTGCAAGATGGAAATACAGTGGAAAAGCCCACTGTGAACCTCTCCATTCCAAAGGGTGAAATTCGCAGTGTAGATCCGCAGCATAAATTGACCTGCTCCAAATTTCGAATCCACAACGAAAGTCAGTTTATACGATGAGGATTTTTTATGCAATTCATGGAGGTTTCTTAAAATTTCATGCCAATTTGTCACATGATAATCCACTATGGCAAATCAATGGTGGATCCACCATGTGTGAATGTAACCTTTGTTTATAGATTTACTCTACCGGTAGTTTCAGCTAAGCTTTTATTTTCATCCTAACTACTAGACCATTTTTTTATGTTATTGCAGCTCATTTATTTTTCCATGAAAAGTTGTTTTTTTTTGAGGCATCTAAAATTTTGTAAGTTGTTTATATTGTGGGGAAAATTTTAAAAACTGTGAAAAAATATTGTCAATCCCCAAGAATTAAAGGGGTTATGCCACCTCACCAACTGAGGCCAGAGCATAGTTCCATCTCGCCATGGAAACAGTGAGATAGGACAACCACTTTAACTTTTAAAGAGTAACTAAACTTTTGATTAACTTTTTGGTAAAATGTCCCTAATGCTCTAATAATACTTTTTGTAATGTACTTTATGTATTTTTAATTTTTAATAGAGCTATCCCCCCCAAAGCGTACATTTCCCTGTGTGCTTAAAATCCACTTTTCTGTGCACTGCTGACTTATCAGTGGTGTACGGAGTATGGCCTCTACAGTTTATGAATGGGTGCACAGCGCATGGAGTACGGGCAGGAGCAGACATTGCTGCTCCTTCCTGTTACCCCCCCACCCCGTAATCATGTGTTATGTCTGGATTAGCTGAGCAGGCTCCTGCCTCTGCCTGCTTCGCTAAGCTAAGAGCTTAGAGCAGGACTTTTAGCTTAGGGCTCGTTCACATCACCGTTAGGGATTCCGTTCAGGCTTTCCGTTATAACATCGTTATAACGGAAAGAAACGGAATCCCTAGGACGGACATCAAAACGGACACCTTTAAGAGGCATTCCGTTTTGATCCGTCATAATAGAAGCCTATGGGAAAGCATAACGGATCCGTCTGGATGCCGTTATACTAGACGGAAACCAAAGTCCTGTGAACGAGCCCTTAGCGAAGCAGGCAATGGAAGGAGCCCACTCCGCTCAGCTAATCCTGGCATGGCACACGGTTACACGGTACCCATATGCTATGCCAGGATTTAGTTAACCTCTGGGGTGGGGCACAGGCAAGAGCAGCAATGTGCAATCCTGTCCGTACTCCATGTGCTGTGGCCCAATTCATAAAGTGTAGAGCCTGTAGAAGTCAGCGGTCAACAGAAAAATGGATTTTAAGCCCATAGTAAAGTGTATTAAAAATACAAAAACCATTAATAAAGTACATTACAAAAAGCGTTATTAGGGCATTAAGGGCATTTTACCAAAAAGTTAATTAAAAGCTTAGTTACTCTTTAAACATTCTGTCCATGATTATGATTTATTATATATTGAGTTTATTATATCATGGGACATCAAGTTATTGAGTCATATATACTACATGAAGGAAAGTTCCTGTGTATGCTAATTAATAACTAACAACAATTGTTTATGTACAGTTTTACAGTTCGGTCATACCTGGCATCCACTTGTAGATTGCAAGCTCGCATGGAAGGGTCTTCTTCCCCTCTATACTGTGACTGTGACTGCAGTTCATGCACATTGTACTTGTGTTGTCTTATATCATGTACACCCCCTCGTAGATGTCCAGCACCCTGGAATTAATGGCGCTTTTACATAAAAAAATTATAATAATTTGGGTTACTTAGCTCCTCAGGCTGTAGCCAATCCCAGCTGTAAGAGGAGGGTAAATGCTGCCTCATTCAGCCTCCTAGTTCTTTCCTGCACAGACCTTAGAGACTGGTGCAGGACAGAGCATCATTTGCACTTTATCTCCGTGATTGGGCAAAGAGCATCAAGAACACAATGTCTTATCATTGTGGAAGTAGTGTAGGAGGCTACTGCCTTACTGGTACAAATATTTTTCAATTCTATATTAATGTATTATTGATATGCAGATCTTGGTATATGAATCACAGCTAGCCTTTCCCATAATACTTACAGTAATTGACTGTGAAGAACAGAAGATTTCACCCTGTTCACCCCCAGTAGTATGTTCTTGACTTATTACAAAAATGTTGAATGAGAACTTTGCACTTTCTATCACAAAACATCTTAAATAGTTGTTTACTTTTGAATAAACTTTGCATACATTGGTAGTAAAGGTAAATATAAGAAATGTAATATATCAGAGTAAATGCCTCTTTCTGCATTTATTAGGTTCCCCTCCTAAACTAACATTCGCTCTGAATTTTCTACTAATTCCTTCTTGTGTGTCAACTGACTGAAGGATCATAGAGAGAGAACAAGGATGAATATTAAGCTGTAGTGAGAGGGACACAGACACAACTAATAGTAAGTGTTATATCTTATCACAAGTGCTTTATTTACATCAGTACTGTTCAGTACTTCTCTATAATGTCCTATATGGCATTGAGAAGGGCCAGATAGGGATTAAAAACAGTCCTGACACATAGACCCCACCAGCCCACATACATTATTGCAACCAGTGCCAACCTCAGTATACCATAATCTGCCTTCCTAGCACCACAGGCCCCCAGCAATGCTAGACAAATACATACACGAATGAATCACAAATTACCTCGCCAGCAGCACCAAAATGCAGTGTACAATACAAATGCTTCCTCAGCAGTGACAGATACGACAGCGCAGCACAAAATACTTCCCCACCAGTTCTAAGCAAATATGACAGTGTATATTTACAGGTTGTCAGAGAATTAGTCACTCTAAAGTGTCATCCCCAGTGCCCCCTCAAGTTGCAGATAAAGTACCCATTGCCCACAAGTGTCATCCCTAGTGTCTTTCAGGTTTTAGACACAATGCCCTCCCTAGCTACCCAGCGCCCTTGCTTAAAGGGATTATGTCACCAGTTTTTTCATGTTCAACTCCTAACCAACGGCAACATAAACTAGTGGCCAGTGAGTTGTTTAACTGACCCAGCTGTTTTGCTAAAATCTTGTACTGAACAGCTCCAGCATATGCTGATAAGTCCTGAATATTCACAAGATCCTGGCTTTCTCCGCCCCCTGCTTCTATGTCAGTTGAAAAAACTGTCAATCAGTGGCGAGGTGGGGGGTGTTGTTAAGTCGGACGCTCACTAATATCAGATAATAATAAAAGGATCTATGGCACACTGATAATTTTAAATTGCTTTTATTTAATCGATAAGTCATAAGTAGTTCAACACTTCATACATATTTCATTCGTCCAGTAGATATATATATATTAAATGGCCGAACAAAAACTCAGTCAATATTTGACCTTTTTCAAGGGATCTGTGGCCAAACGGAGGAAGTAGAGGGGCTGGACGACTTATGGAAGTATTGAACGACTTACGACTTATGGATTAAATAAGAGCAATTTAACATTATCGGTGTGCCATAGATGCTTTTATTATTTTCTATTGACCTTGTGTCCTCTATGAGCACCCTATGAAAAACGGGTGTGCAGATCTCATCATCACCAATGCTTATTAATATCAGGACTTGCCATGGGCTGGAGCATCTTAGAATCTAGCAGCATAAAAATGGTGACAGATTCCTTTTAAGTGATATCCCTAGTGTCACCACAGTGACCCACAGTCCTTGATTCCTTTGCCTCTTCTTCCTCAGTGTTGGCTCCATTTGTCTGTCAAGTCCTTTCACAAACTTCCCCACCACCTCCTGCTGATGTTAGGATTCTTGGCTGCATTTCTTAGGGCCCTGTACTGGAGGGATCTAGTGTGCACACATCAATGTAGTATATTAACTAGAGATGAGCGAGCATACTCGTCCGAGCTTGGTGCTCGTTCGAGTATTAGGGTACTCGTAAGTGCTCGCTGCTCGGACGAGTATCTCGCCATACTCGAGGAAATGGCAACTTCCGCATCGTGCTTTTTTGGCGCCTATAAACACAGCCAATCACAAGCCAGGAGACTCTGCGGTACACCCAGCATCACGTGGGGCCCTTACATGTCGATAGCAGGGGTTGGCTGGCCTGATCAGGTGACCCTGGAATATACTAGTGACTGGCCGCGGTGCTCGGCTCAGATGCCGTCTGGATGTCGTTAGGGATAGAGCTGCTGCCTTTCAGGGACAGTGTTAGGGCCTGAATTTAGTTCTCTGTTAGGCAGGAATCACCCACAAAGAACCCAACAGCCCTTCTAAGGGCTAGAAGAAATTTTTTTTTTTGTCTCCTGGCTTGGCTGGCTGGCTGGCACTAGTAGTGCAGCTATCGCCATATCTAACCCTGTTTTTTTTTTATTGTTCTATCTCAGTGATACAAATCCATTGCACACAGCAGTGTGGAACCATTCTGTGTGTCACAGTTCAGCACACTCACTCCAATCCATATACTGTCCAGGTGACACTTTCTGTACGTCACAGAATACAACCAAGTCATTTGCTACCAATAACGTATACAGCTTGATCCAGAAAACTCTCTGTGCGACATTTGTCTGGGTCGCAGTCTAAATAGCCACCGTTAACAGGGTGTCAGTCAGTTCTACGATAGTTTCTGCACGTCACGTTCCCAAAAAAACAAAATTAAAAAAAAATATATTTTTTCAGTTGTTTTAGCTCAGTGATACAAATCCATTTTACTCAGCTGCGTGTAACCTTTCTGTGTGTCACAGTTCAGCACACTCGCTCCAATCCGTATATACTGTCCAGGTGACGCTTTCTGTACGTCAGAGAATACAACCAAGTCATTTGCTACCAATAACATCTACAGCTTGATCCAGAAAACTCTCTGTGCGACATTTGTCTGTGTCGCAGTCTAAATAGCCACCGTTAACAGGGTGTCAGTCAGTTCTACGATAGTTTCTGCACGTCATGTTCCCAAAAAAACAAAATTTAAAAAAAATATATTTTTTCAGTTGTTTTAGCTCAGTGATACAAATCCATTTTACTCAGCTGCGTGTAACCTTTCTGTGTGTCACAGTTCATCACACTCGCTCTGATCCGTATATACTGTCCAGGTGACACTTTCTGTACGTCACAGAATACAACCAAGTCATTTGCAACCAATATCATTTACAGCTTAATCCAGAAAACTCTCTGTGCGACATTTGTCTGGGTCGCAGTCTAAATAGCCACCGTTAACAGGTTGTCAGTCAGTTTTACCATAGTTCCTGCACGTCACGTTCCCAAAAAAAACAAAATTTAAAAAAAATATAAAAAAAAAATATAAAAAAAAATTAGTTTTTCAGTTGTTTTAGCTCAGTGGTACAAATCCATTTTACTCAGCTGCGTGTAACCTTTCTGTGTGTCACAGTTCAGCACACTCGCTCCAATCCGTATAATCTGTCCAGGTGACACTTTCTGTACGTCACTTAATTCTACCAGACTGAACAAGTTTGTGGGTTTCAGTACACCAGGCCCGTTTAATTTTTTTTTTTATATCATACACTTATATACAAAAAATGTTGAACCCCAGGGCTAAGGGTCGAGGACGAGGGCGTGGGCGTGGGCATTCAATTACTGCAGGGGGCAGAGGCCGTGGTCCTGGGCAGGGTGAGACAGTACCTGCTGATGAGGGAGCAGGGGAATTCCGCAGAGCTACACTCCCTAGCTTCATGTCTCAACTTACAGGGACACGTGGTAGAGGACTGTTGAAACCACAACAGTGCGAACAGCTGATCTCGTGGATTGCGGACAATGCTTCAAGTAATTTGTCCACCAGTCAGTCTTCCACGCAGTCCACCCACGTTACCCAAGGGAGCACTCCTATGGCTCCTCCACCTCAACCTCCTTCCCCCCAGTCTGCCCCCTCCCAGGAAAATTTGGAATGCGATCCGGCATACTCTCAGGAACTGTTTTCTGGACCCTTCCCAGAGTCACAAACCACTTCTCAGGTTGCTGCTGACCTCGTTCCCGATGCCCAAGTTTTCCAACTGTCGCAGTCTGTGGGTGATGATGATGATGATGACAATGTTGACTTAGTGGAAGAAGTTTGTAAAGAGGTGTCGGACGATGAGGAGACACGGTTGTCAGACAGTGGTGAAGTTGTTGTTAGGGGAGGAATTCCGAGGGGGGAGCAGACTGAGGAATCGGAGGATGACGAGGTGACTGACCCAAGCTGGGTTGATATGCCGAGTGAAGACAGTGCTTCTGAGGCGGAGGCGAGTGCTGCACCAGAACAGGTTGTAAGAGGCAGTGGTGTGGCCAGAGGGAGAAGCAGGGCCAGAGCTGGTGCATCAGCAGCAACTGTTTCACGTAGTGAAGCTCCCGTGGCGAGGCCTAGATGTTCGCAAGTCTGGAGGTTCTTTAAAGAAAGTGAGGATGACCGACGGACTGTGGTGTGCAACCTGTGCCACACCAGGATCAGCAGGGGTGCCACCACTACTAGCCTAACCACCACCAGCATGCGCAGGCATATGAGTGCTAAACACCCCACTCAATGGAACCAAGGCCGTTCACCACCTCCTGCGGGTCACACCACTGCTCCTTCCCCTGTGTCACTCGCTGCCTCTGCTAGTCAACCCCCTGCGTCACTCGCTGCCTCTGCTAGTCAACCCCCTGCCCAGGACCCCGGCACGAGCGCCTCCCGCCGGAAAACCACACCTTCGCCTCCACGATCCTCCACAGTGTCCACCAACGTGTCCCAGCGCAGCGTTCAGCTGTCTTTACAGCAGACGCTGGAGCGCAAGAGGAAATACAGTTCCACCCACCCACATGCCCAAGCCCTCAACGTCCACATCTCCAAATTGCTTAGCCTGGAGATGCTGCCCTATAGGCTGGTAGAGACCGAGGCCTTTCGAAATCTCATGGCGGTGGCTGCCCCTCGGTATTCCGTCCCCAGCCGCCACTATTTTTCCCGATGTGCCGTCCCAGCCCTACACCAGCACGTGTCACAGAACATCATCCGTGCCCTGACCAACGCTGTTTCTGAGAAGGTCCACCTAACCACGGACACGTGGACAAGTGCTGCCGGGCAGGGACACTATATCTCACTGACGGCACATTGGGTTAACTTGGTGGAGGCTGGGACCGAGAATGACCCTGGGGCCGCTCATGTACTGCCCACACCGAGGATTGCGGGGCCTACCTCGGTCACGGTCTCTCAGACGTACTATGCCTCCTCCTCCGACCCCTCCTCCTCCTCCACCGAATTACCATCCGTGGGCACGGCGCCTTCAGTCGGTAGCTCTAGGCGCAGCAGCAGTGCCGTGGGTAAGCGCCAGCAGGCGGTGCTCAAACTGCTGAGCTTAGGTGACAAAAGGCACACCGCCCAAGAGCTGTTACAGGGCATCACGGCGCAGACCGATGTGTGGCTGGCACCGCTGAACCTCAAGCCAGGCATGGTTGTGTGTGACAACGGGCGTAACCTGGTGGCGGCTCTGCAACTCGGCAGACTGACACATGTGCCATGCCTGGCCCACGTGTTCAATCTAATAGTTCAGCGGTTCCTCAAGACATACCCCAATCTGTCTGATTTGCTCACCAAGGTGCGCCGCATCTGTGCGCATTTCCGCAAGTCGACCACAGATGCTGCCACTCTCAGGCAGCGCAGCGCCGCCTACAACTGCCCGCTCACCGACTGTTGTGCGACGTGCCCACGAGATGGAATTCCACATTAAACATGTTATCCAGAGTTTACCAGCAGCGCAGAGCGATTGTAGACTGCCAGATGTCATCTTCCACCAGAACTGGTAGTCAGGTCTCTCAGATTCCTCAAGTCTACAATGAGGAGTGGACGTGGATGTCTGATATCTGCCAGGTGTTGAGCAACTTTGAGGAGTCAACACAGATGGTCAGCGGCGATGCCGCCATTATCAGCCTCACCATCCCGCTGCTTTGCCTGTTGAAAAACTCACTGCTCAGCATCAAGTCGGATGCTTTGCGCTTGTCACAAGAGACGGTGGAGGAAGATACGTCGCTTGATAGCCAGAGCACCCTCCGGTCTGTTTCTCAGCGCGTATCGGAGGAGGGGGATGAGGATGAGGAGGAAGAGGAGGAGAATGTCGGCGAGACAGTAGAGGGTACCAGTGCTCAGTCCTTAACTCTTGAGCGTGTATGGGCTGAAGAGGAGGACTTGGAGGAGGAGGAGGAAATGGAGAGTCAGGCCAGTGAGGAGAGGGAATTCTTGCGTGTTGGGACTCTGGCGCACATGGCAGACTTCATGTTAGGCTGCCTATCCCGTGACCCTCGCGTTAGAAGAATTTTTTCAAACACCGATTACTGGGTGTTCACTCTCCTGGACCCACGGTACAAGCAGAACCTTTCCACTCTCATCCCTGCAGAGGAAAGGAGTATGAGAGTGAATAGATATCAACAGGCCCTGGTGCACAAGCTGAAACAATTCTTCCCATCTGACGCCGCTAGCGGCAGAGGGCATGGTTCTGTGGGCCAAGTAGCGGGGGAGAGGAGGCGAGCAGGCAGCTTGTCCAGCACTGGCAGGGGAACGCTCTCCAAGGCCTTTGCCACTTTTATGTCACCCCAGCAAGACACTGTCACCTGTCCCCAGTCTAGGCAGAGTAGGGGGGAGCTGTACAGAAAGATGGTGAGGGAGTACCTAGCTGACCATACCAACGTCCGTAGCGATCACTCTGCTCCATACAACTACTGGGTTTCAAAGCTGGACACGTGGCCTGAACTGGCGCTGTACGCCTTGGAGGTGCTGGCCTGCCCTGCCGCTAGCGTGCTGTCAGAGCGGGTATTCAGTGCAGCTGGTGGCGTCATCACCGATAAGCGTACACGCCTGTCAACTGACAGCGCTGACAGCGCTGACAGGCTGACGCTTATTAAAATGCACAAAGCCTGGATTTCACCGGAATTCAAATCTCCTCCGGGGGAAAGCAGCTAAAGATTTAAATAACTTATGTATCCGATTCCTCTTCTCTACTCCTCCTCCTACTCCTCCTCCTCCTCCATATCGTCTTTGCTTAACGCTGACCCAAAAAATGCCATTTTTTAGAGGTCCTACTGGCACTCTTTTAGCACAATTTTTCCAGAGGTCCACCTACAGGCCCTCTCTTCAAAAAATTTTTCAGGAGGGCCCCCTACAGGCCCTCTATTCAAACAATTTTTCCAGAGGTCCACCTACAGGCCCTCTCTTCAAACAATTTTTCAGGAGGGCCCCCTACTGGCCCTCTATTCAAACAATTTTTCCAGAGGTCCACCTACAGGCCCTCTCTCCAAAAAATTTTTCCGGAGGTCCACCTACAGGCCCTCTCTTCAAACAATTTTTCCGGAGGTCCACCTACAGGCCATCTCTTCAAACTATTTTTCCGGAGGTTCACCTACAGGCCCTCTCTTCAAACAATTTTTCCGGAGGTCCACCTACAGGCCCTCTCTCCAAACAATTTTTCCGGAGGTCCACCTACAGGCCCTCTCTTCAAACAATTTTTCCGGAAGTCCACCTACAGGCCCTCTCTCCAAACAATTTTTCCAGAGTTCCACCTACAGGCCCTCTGTCCAAACAATTTTTCCAGAGTTCCACCTACAGGCCCTCTCTCCAATTCCAGTTTCCAGTTTTATTTGCACAAACTGCATACATTTTTATTTTTGGGATAGGTGTGAAAAATAATATTACTTGCGAATCTATATTGCCCAACATTGGATACGGTAGCAAGTAGAAGACCAAACACATGCTGCCCACAGGGTTCCGCAAATTCCTGGTCCACCCGCAAATTCCTTGTCCACAATGTCAAGGAGGTCGAGGTTCTGTGGATGAGCAACAAGTCCTTCTGTACTGAAATCGCCGACAAAGTCTCCATCTAAGAACCTACAGACCATTGTGGAGAGAGCGGCACAGCTCGCCATCAAAGTGACGAACCCCAACGCCAGACTGCGCAGAGAAGATAACGAATAAATATCTCTGTGGTTATTTTTGCTAAATAAAAGTTAAATAAACCCCCCAAAAATTCATCTGTTCCTGTGCCTGATCCACCCAAGTTGAATCTGTCCCATCATGAGAAATTCCCCCCAAGGAGTCCCCACTGTAACTTGCTTCCCATACAACTACCTCACCCCCCGACACCTGTGTCTCGCCATTGTCCACCACCTCCTCAGACAACACTGGTAAATCCCCACTGTCAGCACACGGAAACAGCAAAAGGTCTTGCGAATTAGGGCAGAGAATGTTCTGGGCTAGCACATCAGGGAAGGGGTGACTATGGGGTTCCAGGGAGTACGTGACCACATGCAATATCCATTTAAAAGTCATGCCACACTTGATCTAGCTCATAATTGACAATTGTACCGGTTGATGCTAAATTTTTAAGTTGGGGTCCTGCGTCGTCATTCTAACTACATCCGGCTGTTGTCACCACCACACACGCTAGCCCCAGGGGGCACTCCCCTGGCTCTTCCAGCTCAACCTCCTTCCCCCCAGCCTGCCCCCCCACCTACAGGCCCTCTCTCCAGTTCCAGTTTCCAGTTTTATTTGCGCAAACTGCATACATTTTTATTTTTGGGATAGGTGTGAAAAATAATATTACTTGCGAATCTATATTGCCCAACATTGGATACGGTAGCAAGTAGAAGACCAAACACATGCTGCCCACAGGGTTCCGCAAATTCCTGGTCCACCCGCAAATTCCTTGTCCACAATGTCAAGGAGGTCGAGGTTCTGTTGATGAGCAACAAGTCCTTCTGTACTGAAATCGCCGACAAAGTCTCCATCTAAGAACCTACAGACCATTGTGGAGAGAGCGGCACAGCTCGCCATCAAAGTGACGAACCCCAACGCCAGACTGCTCAGAGAAGATAACGAATAAATATCTCTGTGGTTATTTTTGCTAAATAAAAGTTAAATAAACCCCCCAAAAAATTCATCTGTTCCTGTGCCTGATCCACCCAAGTTGAATCTGTCCCATCATGAGAAAGTCCCCCCAAGGAGTCCCCACTGTAACTTGCTTCCCATACAACTACCTCACCCCCCGACACCTGTGTCTCGCCATTGTCCACCACCTCCTCAGACAACACTGGTAAATCCACACTGTCAGCACACGGAAACAGCAAAAGGTCTTGCGAATTGGGGCAGAGAATGTTCTGGGCTAGCACATCAGAGAAGGGGTGACTATGGGGTTCCAGGGAGTACGTGACCACATGCAATCTCCATCTAAAAAGTCATGCCACACTTGATCAATCTCATAATTTACGACTGTACCGGTTGATGCTAAATTTTTAAGTTGGGGTCCTGTGTCGTCATTCTAACTCCATCCGGCTGTTGTCACCACCACACACGCTAGCCCAGGGGGCACTCCTCTGGCTCTTCCAGCGAAACCTCCTTCCCCCAGCCTGCCCCCCCCACCTACAGGCCCTCTCTCCAAACAATTTACGTCTTTGTCCTATCTTTCTCTCTCTCCAAACCATTTTTACGGATAGCTGCCATATACGGTTTTAAACTGAGTAGTATACATACCACACTTGATCAATCTCATAATTTACGACTGTACCGGTTGATGCTAAATTTTTAAGTTGGGGTCCTGCGTCGTCATTCTAAATACATCCGGCTGTTATCACCACCACACACGCTAGCCCAGGGGGCACTCCTCTGGCTCTTCCAGCGAAACCTCCTTCCCCCCACCTACAGGCCCTCTCTCCAAACTATTTACCCGGATAGGGGACGTATTAGATATTGTACTGATGTTTTTTGTTTTTCTTCTTTTAATTGCCTCCTGACCTGTGATAGGCAGAGCATGGACACGTCCCCTTAGCTGCAGTGGGAAAGATACTCCCCTGGCCAGAGCAAGCTCTTTTTCCGTTTTCCGTGTTCGAAAAATCCATTAAATATAGGGTCCCAAGATAGGGGACGTATACGGTATTAAACTGAGAAGAATCGATACCATACGGGTTAAAGCAACAGTTTTCCCAAATCCATTCCGGCTGTTGTCACCACCACACACGCTAGCCCAGGGGGCACTCCTCTGGCTCTTCCAGCGAAACCTCCTTCCCCCCCACCTACAGGCCCTCAATTTACCCGGGTAGGGGACGTATTAGATATTGTACTGATTTTTTAATTGCCTCCTGCGATAGACGGGAATGGAACCGGGGTCAACTGCTTGGGAAGCAGCTATGCTCACCACTTTACCACCAACAGCCACAGCAACTGATAAGAACAGATACTAAACTTGATGTCAGCTGCAGTGCCAGCATGAGCAGTTGTGTCACCTGCAGGCGGTGATGGACCTTCGTTGCACCTATTTTGGTGCTTCCCTAACATGTGAAGGGTATTTGCCTCGCCTTTCTTGGTCAGGGTGAGCACAATTGCCATGAGGGTAACCACCAGGCTGTTGCCTGAGAATTTGGGGTAATGGTGGGATTAGGCAGCCTCAGAGGCATCCATGCATGCTGCCCCTGCTGTTTCCTGTCCATTTCCGTGGTGTTTCCATCATTTTCTGAGGTTTCCATGTTTTCACCCAGCCTTCCCTAGGCAGAGCCTTGGTTCCCTGCAAAAATGCTCGAGTCTCCCATTGACTTCAATGGGGTTCGTTATTCGAAACGAGCACCCGAGCATCGGGAAAAGTTCGACTCGAATAACGAGCACCCGAGCATTTTAGTGCTCGCTCATCTCTAATATTAACCCCTTAAGGGCTTTTTCAATTTTCTATTCACAAATCCATAGGAGAAGCTATTATCTAATGCACCATAGCTGGTATTGAAAAACAGGGGAATCATTTTTTGTAGGGTGACATGAAAAAATAAGTAATTCTGTCATGGTTTTTAGGGTTTTGTCTTCATGGTGTTTACTGTGCGTTAAAATTAGATGATAATCTTATTCTGTATTGTGTTATTTTTTCATTTATGTTTTATTATGTTTTTAATAAATCTTAAACAAAAAGATTCTATTTGCAAATCTATATTCTGACACCCTAAATTTACTTATTTTTTTATATTTCACTGTACACAAGTGTGTGAATGCTCATTTTTGCAGGGTAAGTTGTTGTTAATACCATTTTTTGGTTCATACAACTTTTTGATCATTTTGTAATTTAAAATTTATTGTTTTGGGAGGGGTGGCAACGCGACAAAAAATTAAACAAAAAACAAGTTGGCCATTTTTTAATTTTTATCCTCCTGTTATGGTGTACACCAGACACAATAAATATTTTTATATTTTAATCGTTTGGATATTTTTTTATTTATTTATATTTTTACATTCTCTTTTTCACTGTACTATTTAGGGCTCTTTCACACCACCGTTAGGGATTCTGTTCAGGCTTTCCGTTATAACATCGTTATAACGAAAGAAACGGAATCCCTAGGACGGACATCAAAACGGACACCTTTAAGAGGCATTCCGTTTTGATCCGTCATAATAGAAGCTTATGGGAAAGCATAACGGATCCGTTATGGTTTCCGTTATGCTGGACGGAAAACAAAGACCTGTCAGCAGGGTTTTTTTTTATACCATTTCTACATACCATCTCACAACTGAGATTTCAAGTACTAGAACAAGTAGTGAGACCACGTAGAGGAGGTAACTTAAAGTCATTGTTGTTACGCAGAGAGGCTTTCTGGATCCACACTTTGGGGACATTGCACCCAAAAGGATTAAATAAAGAGTATGAGATAGCACACATGACCTAATAGGATAGATCTGATAACCTTATTTCTATTTTCTTAGACAGCCACTTCAAGATGATAAATTTCGTGGTGGTACCTTTCAAAAAAAGTATAGTTTTTGTCTTTACTTACTTTGTTTCTATTTGCTATGTTATAATTTAATGATGTCATTGATGATTGACATATTAGACTCACCACCCAGGTTGGGCGTCTGACGTCACTGCACATGTCTTTACCCCTATATAAAGAATGGTGATACATGAGATGTATTATGCTGAGGAAGGCTGGACGGGGTGAAACGCATCCATTTATGACAATAAAAGTGTAATAATTGCAGCAAACAAAGAACTCCAGCTGGTATTTTGCTCACATATGGGATTTTTATAACATAAGTTTTATTAAAGTGCCGCATAATAACATAAAACTGCATGCACACTTCAGCAAGAAAAGTAGCAGAAAAGAGTTTTACAATCATAACAGAAAAAATATATTTCTTCATCGTCCTCATACAACAACTTACTCTTTACAGATCATTAAGGCATCTGTCTATACGAAGTTTCTAAGAAATAAACAGATCTTACAAAATTAGTCAATCAAAACTAAAGCAGTAACCCACAGTAACTATTGCGTATCGACCACATAAATTATGAGAGTGTGAGATGAGTGAAGATATAATGTTTAAGCGGAGATACTTCAGGGGGAGAATCATGGAAGGCGTCCCATTTAGCCCAAATCGTGGAACATTTAGCTGGGTTAGCTTGTCTCCCTGCCACTAGTTGTTCAGGATTCTATTGAGGTGAATGTATTTGGTGATCTCAGAGATAGAGGGGAGAGTAGAGCATTTCCATTTTTGGCAGTATTCAATCTGGTCACAGTAAGAATGTCGAAGATTAAAAAACAATCTTCAGGAAACTGTTCTAGCCAAGACAGTAGGGCCATGGCAGGGGAACAGACCAAGGCACCACCAATATTACGGTATCTTGCACTAGATAGTGCACGGAAGACCAAAAGGGGTGGATAATGTCACAGTTCCACCAGATGTGAAGAATAGTTCCAACCTCTTTATTACATCTTCAGCATATAGCCGAGGATAAATCTTTTGCAAGCCGAAATGGGGCATGTACCACCCATACAGAAGTTTCCTAGTAGCTTCAAGGTGGTTGACACATAGAGAGGATCTGTGACAAATTGAATATGAATTCCCATTCAAAATCATTAAATGTAGTACCTAAGTCAGCTTCCCACCTGGATATAAAGATGTACTAGTGATAGTTTGGTGCATCCTGAATCGCAGCATAACAGGGAGGGTTTTAGAAAAACAATTCAAAAGTAGATTGTGGTAAATGCTGGGATATTTAATTAAATCACTGCCTCAGGCTGCCATAGCAGCCGATTGGAGCCCCGAAATTTCTAAAAGGGGGAGGCTCCTCCTGTAAGAGACAGCCCAATGATATCCCAAGTTTCATTAGTCTGTTTAAACTGTGTTAAAGTTAAATGTATATGTGTTCCTGTGTTTCTGTGATTCTTGTCCTTTAAGACAGCAGCCATTGTAATTGTAATGTGATGCTAGAGTGACACGCCCCCAATGATGTCAGCCTGCCAGTTTGCAGACAGAGTGTGAGAAGAGAAGCAGGAAGTGATGAGACAGGGAGCTGCAGCCATCTTGGCAAAAGAAAAGACAGGGGTCTGTACTGTATTGAGAGTGTGTGGAGACATCAGAGGACTTTCCTGTGCAGCTAAGCTGTATGTATTTCAGTCCAGAGGCGGACAGGGTATAAAGAGAAAGTACATTTAGTGGAGCCACGCTGAAAGGACTGTACCCAGTGGCTAATCAGTAAAACTGACATTGTGGCTGTGTATATTGCCACCAAAGCTAGAGACTCGCAGTGCTGTTGAGTACCGGACAGGAACTGCAAAACCCCAACTTACATCACACCCCAATGTATGGATTCTGCCGGACTGTCAGTGTGCTGAGTGATATCTGTTGCTGGACTTCATCGCATCCATTTGGTTTCCCTGCCTTCTGAGGAGGATTTGATTGCTTCAAATATCGTGATAACCGTGAGAAGAGGACGCTTCGTTATCAAAGGAAGGAACGACATTGGCCCCACCACACGCTTCTACGAACTGTAAGCAGTCCGCCTGGACCATTGGGAAAAGGGGGGTGCGCACCCAAATGTGAAGTTAGGGTCAGTTATGGATAGTTTTGGGTATATTGTTCGCTCAGCATCTGTGTTTCAGAAGCAGACGTAGTAAAAGTGGAATCTATTGTAGAATCTGCCTTGAATTGTTCATTGATTATCCTTCTCCCTGTTCTTTTACCTTTACCTTGCCTTTATTAACTTATAGTATTTTTCTTGAACTTAACCACCGCGTGTGAGTTCTTTCTGGTTGCGGAACCCCAAACCACCTGCCTTCCTCTCGGTTCACACTCCATCTGTCTAACCTCATAGATGCTATAGTCACTTTTGTAAACGGTGTCAGAGGAGTTAAGTCAGTGGGATCGGAGTCATCACTTATCCTGTTCACTGCCGGGGGATGACTGCTGTATTATACAGCTGAAACTCATTGTGTACGGAGCCTGTTCAGCTTGTTCCAATCATCCTGTTAATGCAAATGATGCACATGAATTTATATTTAGGTGTTAATATCTGGAACATTACAGCTATCTTAGATGCATGGTGCTATTCACCTATCACCCCATACGTTTCCTGCCACATATTGGAAGGTCAGAGATCTTTTCAACAACCCCCTTCCCCAAAGTACTGATGGTTATAATCTAATTTCTCATTCCAGCAGCCCTGCACTGATGGTCAATGGGGGTAAGGTGGTGCAAGGCTCCTAGAATGAGAATGTGAACACCAGTGCTCTGGGAGTAGTGCTGCTAGAATGAGTGTGACTACCACAAGCCCTACACTCCCCAGTACATTTGACACACTGTCATTCCCCTTATCCCACTCCCTAAAGTACTGATGGTCTGTACAGTAGATAATCACAATGATTACAGTTCCTTTTCACCATCTGTTATCTGTAGGCTGGTTTACTTAATGGACTTACCAAATCAGAAGGGTGGCTCAGCTGCTTGGGAGATTCCCATCTAGTAACCCAGCTGTGGCTGTTTCAGGCAGCAGGACCAGGACTGACCTCCTGCCACATCCATGTAACATAGTAACAAAGTAACATAGTTTATAAGGCCGAAAAAAGACATCTGTCCATCCAGTTCGGCCTGTTATCCTGCAGTACAGAATGTATGTGCAGGATGCTGGAGTGACGGGCATGGGGGGGTGGAGCTCGCAAGCAAACAGAGTCATCAGTCTTAGCTCCGCCCACACAGAACCTCCAGATGCTGACCAGTGGTCAGAGTCAAGACTGTAGAGGAGGAGGAGCAATGCATCACTGACTACATTGAGATATATCACTGCATCTGAAAAACTGCTTTTACTATGTTATTGCAGCTATGGCCGTTAGCAGATAGTATACAAAGTAGCAGAATATTTAAAAGCGATCCACACTGTGGCTCTAATTTGTTTAATTCCGCATTGATTCCATATGTTTGATATGCAAATATTTGTACACGAATCAAAAATAGATTATTTGGCAGCTTTCTGCACTATCACTCTAAATACCCATCAAACAAATCCTAAGGTTGGCTGCTTGTGATTCATGCCACAAGACATGTATATCAGCATAATGCATCAATACTGAGTTAAAAAATGAAAAGTGCTAGACTGATAATGTAGGTCACTTCCACATACACTACTTCTTGATCTACTCTTACTTTCACAGCAATACATAAACAAGCTATACTCCTGAAGGAGACCCCATTATGTCAGGAATGGCTTGCTCATCAAGGAGATATGTGATTGGCAGGACTGGGATTTCACAAACAGGGTTCTTTGAGCCCTGCACATGGCTTCCCCAGGCAAGAACTGTCACTTTAACAATAAGAAAGATATGCTGATCTCAGCTTCTCAAAGATTGATTTTGCCAGGCACTAAACATATGTGAGCCAAATTATAGCACTGGAAAGATGATAGAATGCCGTACCCACCACTACACCAACATTGAAGCAGGAGTGGTATTAAGGGTTCCACAGAAGTAGAAACATTTTTGAAGGGTTATAAAGAACATGGTATACAGTGCCTATACACAAGAGAATAGTGGAAAAACATATTGTAATCGACATATATTGATGGGTCACTATATTCCGCAGTGCTGCCATACCTCAGCAATTTAAGACTTTTCATTTATAGGTAATCATGTGTTGCCACCCTCCATTAATTTCTGTTAGCCCCATAGAAGTGAATGGAGTGTTGGCTAGAAATGAGCAAAATTTTGAAAAATTTCATTCAGCAGCTTTGTCGAAATTCAACAAGCAATTCGATCTGTTACAAATTAATTTGTCACTAATCACTATAAATTAGATATACCCAGGCCACTCTGCCTTAGTGATAGTGTGGTACAGCCATGCGTAGCGGCTGTGCTGCAGGCAGTTTGTGGTTATGTTGCGTTGAAGAACTCCACGGCCAAATAGCCTGCAGCTACCTTTCATTTAATAATGAATACAGCACTATATAGTCCTTCTTCATTGTTAATGGCTGCGCAGCACCTTTAATGCACCTTTAAACAGGGGCTATATCCACTTCCCCAACCCCAGCACTCTCTTGCCCTACAGGTGGGAGCCCTTCTTCTGCCATCTACTTTTCCTCCTTTTCCACATCATCTAATATCGATGAAAATATGTAATCAGGAACATCCAGCTCCTTCTCTAGGACATGGTGACTTTGATGGATGATTTGGAAGAAGATGAGTATGGTTGTCATTAAGACCTGGCCCACTTAGTGGGTTTAGACAGGATTGTACTGGTTGGCATGCTGGCAGTGTAATCGTAAAGGCTTCCATCTTATTGGTATTGAGTTACATATCTTAGTTTATTGCTGATGTAGGACTAAATAAATGTAGGAATAACTACAGTGCCTTGCAAAAGTATTCGGCCCCTGGAACTTTTCAACCTTTTGCCACATTTCAGGCTTCAAACAAAAAGATATAACATTTAACATTTTTGGTGGAGAATCAACAACAAGTGGGTCACAATTGTGAAGTGGAACTAAATTTATTGGATCATTTAAACTTTTTTTGTAATAATAAAACTGAAAAGTGGGGCGTGCAAAATTATTCAGCCCATTTACTTTCAGTTCAGAAAACTCACTCCAGAAGTTCATTGAGGATCTCTGAATGATCCAATGTTGTCCTAAATGACTGATGAAGATAAATAGAATCCACCTGTGTGTAATCAAGTCTCCATATAAATGCACCTGCTCTGTGATAGTCTCAGGGTTCTGTTTAAAGCACAGAGAGAGCATCATGAAGACCAAGGAACACACCAGGCAGGTCCGTGATACTATTGTGGAGAAGTTTAAAGCCGGATTTGAATACCAAAAGATTTTCCAAGCTTTAAACATCCCAAGGAACACTTTGCAAGCGATCATATTGAAATAGAATGAGTATCAGATGACTGCAAATCTACCAAGAACTGGCCGTCCCTCTAAACTTTCATCTCAAACAAGAAGAAGACTGATCAGAGATGCAGCCAAGAGGCCCATGATCACTCTGGATGAACTGCAGAGATCTACAGCTGAGGTGGGAGAGTCTGTCCATAGGACAACAATCAGTCGAACACTTCACAAATCTGGCCTTTATGGAAGAGTGGCAAGAAGAAAGCCATTTCTCAAAGATATCCATAAAAAGTCTGGTTTACAGTTTGCCACAAGCCACCTGGGAGACACACCAGTCATGTGGAAGAAGGTGCTCTGGTCAAATGAAACCAAAATCGAACTTTTTGGAAACAATGCAAAACTATATGTTTGGCGTAAAAGCAACACAGCTCATCACCCTGAACACACCATCTCCACTGTCAAACATGGTGGCAGCAATATGGTTTGGGCCTGATTTTCAACAGCAGGGACAGAAAAGATGGTTAAAATTGATGGGAAAATGGATGGCGCCAAATACAGGACCATTCTGGATGAAAACCTGTTGGAGTCTGCAAAAGACCTGAGACTAGGATGGAGATTTATCTTCCAACAAGACAATGATCCCAAACATAAAGCAAAATCCACAATGGAATGGTTCAAAAATAAACGTATCCAGGTCTTAGAATGGCCAAGTCAACGTCCAGACCTGAATCAAATTTAGAATATGTGGAAAGAGCTGAAAAATGCTGTTCACAAACGCTCTCCATCCAACTTCAAAGAGCTTGAGCTGTTTTGCAAGGAAGAATGGGCAAGAATTTCAGTCTCTAGATGTGCAAAACTGATAGAGACATACCCCAAGCGACTTGCAGCTGTAATCGCAGCAAAAGGTGGCGCAACAAAGTATTAATGCAAGGAGGCCGAATAATTTTGCACGCCCCACTTTTCAGTATTATTATTACAAAAAATGTTTAAATGATCCAATAAATTTCATTCCACTTCACAATTGTGACCCACTTGTTGTTGATTCTTCACCCAAAATTTAAAATGTTATATCTTTTTGTTTGAAGCCTGAAATGTGGCAAAAGGTTGAAAAGTTCCAGGGGGCCGAATACTTTCGCAAGGCACTGTAAATAAAATTGATGCAGAATAAGTCCCCCTGCAGTCTCCCTGCACTCTCCCTCTCCAATATTCTTCTATTAATTGTTTTCAGAGACACTGTCCCTAGTGCATGAGTGCTTGCCACATTTCTCCCTTTGCTTAGCTCACAAGACAATGGCAGAGACCGCGCGGGGTGAGCGTTTTATAGGGCTGTGAAATTACAGAGGATGGCTATCTGCGGATTGGTTGGCTGCATTGTATTATGGGTGATTTTGTGTTCCCAGACTTGACTCCTCTACACTTAGTTCTGCTTTGTAACACATGCAACAGCCATTTTAGGAAAACCTGATCCATTACCACAAAGTGCAAAAACAATTCAGATTAATTGCAAATCAAAGTTTTCTTAAATTTCGGACCGAATTCCACTTCGAATGTGCAGTCAACTCTCATTCACTTCATGGACTTCATTTTTCAGATAGCTTCGGATCCCAGAGGTGATATGCGATAGTGATATGCCACCAATGCTTGAGATGACAAAACCCCTTTAAGTAAAAATATTCTACTGTACATGTCTCCATGGTAACCAGCTACACACAAACTCTAAGCTGCCTTATCCTGCAGTCATGTTATCCTTCATTTTCCTGGTGTTTGCAGTCTGTTACCATAGATATATAAAGGGTCTGTATAGGAGCTATAGCAGGATTGGGCCCCACGCTGCTGGATTCCCATTGACTACAATTGGATCCAATGGGTATCTGGCAACTTTCTGACATAGATGCTGGCTTTCAGCTAAACATAAAAGTTGTGCATGCAGGACTTTTTTGTCTGGCTGAAAGCTGGGAATACAGCCCTTGTGTGGCCCTATCTGGCTATACCAGATACGGTGAGCTCTGGCAATCTGTTCCTCTGCTGGATCAGGTTGCCAGAGTTTACATCATAATCAGGTTGCCAGAGTTTACATCATATATGTGAACGTTGCCTAAGCTGATTCATTACTAAGATAGTAACATAGTAACATGTAAGTAAGTAGTAAGATGATTCATTTTTTCAAATTAGATGCATTTATAGCAAAAAAAAGGTTGCAAAAAAGGCTTGATCTTTTAAATCAAACCAAACACTATTTTACTCAATTGCATATTGTCATTATTTTAATACTGATATGTCTCATCATATATTTGTAGTTTCTCTATGTTCAAGAGAAGGATTTGGGTGTCCTTGTAGATCGTAGATTGAATAACAGCATACAATGTCAATCAGTTGCTTCTAAGGCTACCAGGATATTGTCATGCATTAAATGAGACATGGACTCACAGGGCAGGGATATAATATTAGCACTTTACAAAGTGTTGGTGTGGCCTCATCTGGAATATGCAGTTCAGTTCTGGGAACCAGACCATAGAAAGGATGCTTTGGAACTGGAAAAAGTACAGAGGAGAGTGACTGACTAAACTTTTAGTTATGAAGAAAGATTAAAAGAATTGAATTTATTTAGTCTTGAAAAGAGACGTCTAAGGGGGGGGGGGCATGATTAACCCATACAGATATATAAATGGGCCATACAAAAAACTGTGAAAAACTGTTCCATGTCAAATGCCCTCAAAAAACAAGGGGGCACTGCCTCCGACTGGAGAAGAAAATGTTCAGTCTTCAGAAGCGTCAAAGCTTCTTTACTGTAAGAACTGTGTAAGAATCTGTGGAATAGACTTCCTCAGGACGTGGTCACAGCAGGAACAGTGGATAGTTCTAAATAGGACTTCTTAAAAGTAAATTACATTAATGCTTATGAAAATGTGTAGGAATCTGGGTCTCACTTCCTTTCTAGGATTCACATCCCCACCTATCCCTTGGTTGAACTTGATGAACTTATGTATTTTTTCAACCTTATTAACTATGTAACTATGTAATGATTAATTCTATAACCAGCCAAATAATGTACCTATGTTTTCTTTTATCTTTCTTGTTAACCCCTTCATTGGTTTGTATAAGAAACTTTTTATATGCTTTCTGCTTCATTCATTGGCAAGGTGGCATGAGAACATTTCTTGTTTAGTTTTGACCACTGCAGTACATGTTCTATGCAACCTGTTAGTATATTGTCTAATTATTATTTAAATGTGAGCCTTCACGGTACCAAAATGTTTTAGTTCAGGTTACTGTAGATAAAAAGCCATTTGCAGATTATGCAATTTTTTCAGCTACCATCAATACACTTTTTAAGGGCATCTCACTAGGGGAATTGACAAAACAGAGAAATCCAAGCATTGATATTGACTTTAACTCATCAGCAAAATGTTAATTTACTTACCAATATTGAATATCTTAATGAAAAAAAAAATATAATGGAGCAACTGCAGGGGATAAAGAGGTTTCAGCCACCCGTTCATGTTATGGGAACTTAACATTGTGATAAGGGCTGGTAAGCTATATGAAAATATTTAACCTGTAGTACATATATACACGATGGATAAACCATGTTTTTCAATATCAAACATATCTAACTCATAGCTTCATGGATAAAGATGCATACCTCCTAACTTTGTAAAGAGGGACATATTGTGCGGCGTGCGAAAATTTTTCAGCACTAGGCCACGCCCTAACTCCACCCACTATAAGCTAATCACCCAGTCCCCTTACTGTACGGGGATAATAAACACAGTAATGTCACCGTACAGGCATAATAAACACAGCAATGTCACCGTACAGGGATAATAAACACAGTAATGTCACCGTACAGGGATAATAAATACAGTGATGTCACCGTACAGGGATAATAAACACAGTGATGTCACAGTACAGGGATAATAAACACAGCGATGTCACCGTACAGGGATAATAAACACAGTGATGTCACAGTACGGGGATAATAAACACAGCGATGTCACAGTACAGGGATAATAAACACAGTGATGTCACAGTACAGGGATAATAAACACAGCGATGTCACCGTACAGGGATAATAAAAACAGTGATGTCACCGTACAGGGATAATAAACACAGAGATGTCACCGTACAGGGATAATAAACACAGCGATGTCACTGTACAGGGATAATAAACACAGCGATGTCACCGTACAGGGATAATAAACACAGTGATGTCACAGTACAAGGATAATAACCACAGCAATGTTACAGTACAGCGATAATAACCACAGTGATGTCACAGTACAGGGATAATAACCACAGTGATATCACAGTACACGGATAATAAACACAGTGATGTCACAGTACAAGGATATTAAACACAGTGATGTAACAGTACAGGGATAATAAACACAGTGCAGTCCCCTTACAGAAAGTAAAAAAAAAATAAAAACCTTATACTTACCTTTTTCCTAGCTGCAGAATCACCAGCAGGAGATCTTCTTCTCTTGTCTAGAGATGGCCCCCCCGCCCCCCCCCCAGACATGAGGCAGAAGGTACGGAGCGAGCTGCGGGGGGGGGGGGGGGAAGGGTAGCAAGGGGGGGATGATGGGGATTCCGGCTGTCTGCTTCTTCTTGCAATAGACAATTGTCTCTGCGTCCTATGTCCTGCCAGAGACCGGGACATAGCTCCCCCGTACCGGGACAGCGGGACAGCCACTGCAATCCGGGACTGTCCCGCTGGATCCCGGACGGTTGGGAGGTATGTATTGAAGATATAGTTACCTTTTGTAAACAACAAACTTGTATAATGCAATATATAAACCATTATTTGATATCGAATTCTGCATATCAGTTGTGATGGTTTATGTCTAACTAAACTAAGCAATGGATACTCTCATATATATTGTAAGGGAACAAAGAAAAAGGAGGGTGATCCAACCCATTTTCTATAATGTACAATGACATATCCTTTATTGTAAAGCAAAACATAAAAACAGTTGCAAACTGATACTCATCCCTTAAGATGGCCCCAGCTCACCGGTCTCCCTCAAAATATGGAGGGTAAATATGATGGCACAACCCTCGTGTATGTTGGCAAACAAATACTGTATATATAAAATGTTCCCCGATGTCAAATCGGGTGAAACTATTGTTCGTGCAGGCACCTAAATTATTGTTTCTGGGCAGCAGATTGTGTTGTCTAAATAGCGATCTGCTGCCCAGAAACAATCCAGCTGTATGAATCAATAGGGATTCCTCATTCTCGTACTGTGGAGGTGATCACTGCTTCACCTCCACTAAACAAGCAGCTGACTTTTGGGAAGGACCCTTCCTTCCCGACAATCTGCTGCTCATCTGAGCATCTAAACGTGCCGAGAAGTTGTTTTTTTTCATCAGACCTCACATGAGACCCCAATGTTTATCAAACCTCACATCAGACCCCCAATCTTCATCAGAACTCAAATCAGACCCCCATCTTCATCAGACCTCAGATCAGACCCCAATGTTCATCAAACCCCCAAATCAAACCCCTATTCCTCATCAGACCCCCAAATCAGATCCCCACTCCTCATCAAACCTCAGATCAGACCTCTAAATCAGATCTCCACTCCTCATCAAACCTCAGATCAGACCCCAAAATCAGATCCCCACTCCTCATCAAACCTTAGATCAGACCTCTAAATCAGATCCCCACTCCTCATCAAACCTCAGATCAGACCCCAAAATCAGATCCCCACTCCTCATCAAACCTTAGTATATTTAAGTTGAAACTAGACTCCACATACAATGCCTCAGATCAAACCAATCAAGTACATTTCTCTGGTAAAACAGCTTGTATTAGTTGCTATTAGCAGCTATTTCTGACTATTATATGTATGGACTTATTATATCCATCTTAGTAATCTGATTATTTTTCCTAAATCTTTATTTTCTCTTATCTTGAATGACATTTTGGGGGCTTTGAAACCATTTACCCAAGTTATAATGGTTTCAACATACAATGGTCGCCTTAGAACCAATTAATATTGTAACTTGAGGGACTGCTGTAAATGAACTTACCTCTCCTGTTCTGGACAGCATCGCCACTTACAAGATCCAGTGCGTTCTTCCTGCACTCACCTCTCCCTGGTGTTCTGATGGCGCTGCACTGTGACCTTACATTGCATTATGTCAGTTCATAGTGCGTTACGTCCTGACGCTATGCGCAGTCAGGATATAGCACAGTGGCCGCCTGGCAGAAGACCAGGGACTAGTGAGTACAGCTTGCACCAGGAGCGCTATATTCACCATTCCCTAGTCCTACTGTGTACTAATGAGCTTTTCCTAAATGGAAGCGCTCATCAGTAGTTGCTTCACACTTTTGGGATAAAAATGTGCATCTTATGGAACAAAAATACGGTATTTGCCAGTATTCAATCAAGGGGTTTATGCCTTCATAGTTAACAAGTTTTATGGTTAGATCTATCTTATTAAGATGGGTCCCAGTCCCAGTTTGTGACTGTTTTTAAGTTCCAATATCTAGATAATGCTGTATATACGAATTTAGATGAATTAGGCTGTGCGCCTGTGTGGGATGCCTTCTTCTTCTATTAAAGGGGTGGTGCCCACGTTTCTAGTCTGTAGATGCATTGGCATAAAAGCTAACCATATCACGAATATAAACTACGTACATAAATGTATTGCACCGCTTCTCAAAAAAGGCTTATGTGTAGTATTTTATCTACATTAGTCTTTAATCTTGACTGAAAAATTGTGATTGTATACATGCTTTTCCGGGCAGTGGGTTAGCCTTTGCAACAAGTTATATATCTTTTTTGACATCTGTATTCAGACCTCTTTTAATGGTTTTGAAAATCCCATAAAGGACATGGAGCATATGAAGCCTGGCCAGCTGGAAGGCAGAGCGAACCGCAGGTGTCAATATTGCTTTCATGACCAGGCCAAAAATGTGTGCCCCATCTGTCTTTTCTGCTTCAGGTCCTGTACTCATTACCAATGCTGTCTCCTGCCACATTATACCAGAAAGTAGAATAAATAACACTTAAAGGGACATTAATGGTTGAAGTCAATTTAGAATAATACTATGCAAATGTTTCTGGAAGTTGAGGAAACCATCTAGTATTAAAAAGGGGGGGTCCCCTGAACTTCAGGCTGGGGATGTGTTGTAAGGACTGTTAAGAGCTCAGCGAGGGGTGGGGCTAGACTTGTCCTTTTCTTGACTTGACTTTTCCAATACAGACAGAAGAGTTGTAGGGAGGTTTTTTGGAGAGACTGCTAACTATTTGCTAATTAATATTATACATACCATTCCTAAAAACTAAGTACAATAAAATCCACACCAACTAAGGATAAAATATGCTAAAATCTGAGATTTAATAAGTTGACAATGAGCTATCTGGCAGAAATCAACTCCTTTATGGTGGCAAACTTTTTTTATTTGAAGCAGAATAGATTTGTCTGTCTGTATGTGAATTATAACTCTGGACCGCTATAATGTAATTACATTTGTAGACCCTATAATAATTTATTGCTCTATAGCTTATGAAAAAAAGCTGAAATCAACAAAAATGAAACCAGCATACATTCTTCTATCCGGACCTTTCACATTGTTGCTGTTCTTGAATTATTATTTATAGCTTGGTTAATTGAGGCTCATTTACATTTTACATAAAACAAAAAGCTGATTTTTGAGTGGAATAATATCCTACTGATTTCATTAATCATCCAAGATGTGATTGAGCAATTACTAATCAGGCAGCACTCACAAATACGGCAACAGGCACTGCAGCCTTGGATTAAGGGAACGATAGCTATTCCTTTAATCTTTACCTTGCTCTTTAGTTCCCTAGAGCAATCAATGTAATAAACTAGAATAAACCACAAAGAAATGATTGGAAAACCAGCACATTTATAGTGAAACTGTACAGATGTGAGTGCAGCCTTCCAGCGCTCATCCACAGCAGCATTTACAATTAACTCTGCATTGCAAGAACAGCTTTTAGACAAGCCAAATGCAAGTGATGGAAATGAAATGAATTGATATTAACTTACCAGATCCATTAATATTTTCCTCACAGGAGTACCATATCCCAGTGTGAAAGTATCTGAAGAGAAACCTGTCATCCCCTGTCTCCCAGCTGTAGTGAACCACATTGGAGTTGCTCTCATTATGACTCTCATCACCATTGTAGTTGATACAGTTTGTCTTCTTGCCTTTTCCACAGTTTGGCTTAGGCACCCTCTGTGTTCCCTCGCACCAGTATGTTGTAATGAAAGCTGTGGTCGAAAACAAAAGGGCTACTAAGTTCAAACACACAGCAAGCAGGGCTCTGTGTCTTCTCTTTGATTTCCTCATTATTCACCCATGCCCAAATGACATGCAGTTTGAGTACAGAAAGCCTTTCAGTTCTGGTTCCTGTCTTCCAAACATATATGCAAATCCACTTTCCAACTAAGCTGCGACAAGCATGGAAAGAACATTTAGCCACCAACGTGACACTGTTGTGTAGTTGTAAATCTGCTGCAGATAGGAAGCCAAGAGATGCACTCCAGCTACCTAAAGATGTCACTGTGTGCTGATAAGATCATATGTGGTCTGCCTCTCAGGAAGCAAGGATGCTGAGCTAAAATCTGTTAACATGAGCACATGATATTGAGGGCTTTGGAAAGCCTCCAGTGGGAGACACCTGCAGGCTGATCGCTTTCATTGTCATTGTAGCCTAGTTAGAATATAAATACACAATGAAGTCACACAGCTTGTCTGTTTGAATTACCCTATTCTCAATAAAAATAATGCACTAATAAATAAAGATTGTATCCGGTCACTAAAGAATGAATGTATTTTCTGAGAGATTCAGGATTTCATATCTGATTTATTCACCGAAAAGGAAAGACAATACATTAGAGGTGTACATAGGACATTAGCTCCTAAATCTACAGAGAGATGAATGAGTTTATATGTTTATTATATATAATGTTTATATATTTAGTATTAGTAATAATTATACACTCAAAAAATACTTTTGAGGAATAGTTTCTGTGGACAGTCAAGCCCTGCTGATGAGAGGTAGAAAAGTTTTTAAAGGGGTTCTCCAGAATTTCATACATGTTATTACATATCTATCTAAATAGGCATCAGCAATCACAGCCACAAACTCATTTCATATTAGTAAGATGTCTCAAAGACAATGGCCAATGATACATTTTTACAAAGTCTAGCTTCAAATGGCAATTTGCTCTCCAGAATGTTATAAAGAGTGATCAGCTTAACAGCAATTACTTGCAAAGTCAATATTTGCCTAGAAAATGAACTTTATCCCCCAAAACACATTTCAACATCATTGCAGCCCTGCCTTAAAGCTGCGGGATCGGGCTACCAGCAGTGAAGAGCTTGCTCAGGAATGGCAGCAGACAGGTGTGAGTGCATCTGCACGCACTGTGAAGCGGAGACTCTTGGAGCAAGGCCTGGTCTCAAGGAGGGCAGCAAAGAAGCCACTTCTCTCCAGAAAAAACATCAGGGACAGACTGATATTCTGCAAAAGGTACAGGGAGTGGACTGCTGAGGACTGGGGTAAAGTCATTTTCTCTGATGAATCCCCTTTTCGATTGTTTGGGACATCTGGAAAACAGCTTATTCGGAGAAGACGAGGTGAGCTCTACCACCAGTCTTGTCTCATGCCAACTATAAAGCATCCTGAAACCATTCATGTGTGGGGTTGCTTCTCAGCCAAGGGAATCGGCTCTCTCACAGTCTTGCCTAAAAACACAGCCATGAATAAAGAATGGTACCAGAATGTCCTCCGAGAGCAACTTTTCCCAACCGTCCAAGAGCAGTTTGGCGATCAACAATGCCTTTTCCAGCATGATGGAGCACCTTGCCATAAAGCAAAGGTGATAACTAAATGGCTCAGGGAACAAAACATAGAGATTTTGGGTCCATGGCCTGGAAACTCCCCAGATCTTAATCCCATTGAGAACTTGTGGTCAATCATCAAGAGACGGGTGGACAAACAAAAACCTACAAATTCTGACAAAATGCAAGCATTGATTGTGCAAGAATGGACTGCTATCAGTCAGGATTTGGTCCAGAAGTTGATTGAGAGCATGGAGAATTGCAGAGGTCCTGAAGAAGAAGGGTCAACACTGCAAATATTGACTTGCTGCATTAACTCATTCTAACTGTCAATATAATAAGCTTTTGTTACTCATAATATGATTGCAATTATATTTCTGTATGTGATAAAAACATCTGACAAACACAAATAAAAACCAGAGAGCAGCAGATCATGTGAAAATATAATATTTGTGTCATTCTCAAAACTTTTGGCCATGACTGTACTCTCCATCATCTGGTAAAAACCTTGAAAAGTGGGAGAGGTAAATAAATATAACCCATTGCCCCTTCCTATTAGAAATTGCCCAAAAAGAAGTATTGAAATATATAAATCCATGCAGCCAAGCAACATAACAAAGCTGCAGATGTAGTTAAAAATGAAAATGAAAAAGGGGAAAAAAACACAAGAGATTAGGGACTTGGGAACAGGTTTACATCATCTCACAAGGGACTTACGTCTGGCCACCTGCGGGACTATTGTCCTGCACTCATATGATCTTATGAATGCAGTTCAATAGTCCCGCAGGCGGCCCGATGTACACAGCATCATTGCAATCTATCATGCTGTGTGCTCCCATGCGCACGATCAATGCCTCCCCGGGACATATGTACAGAGAAAGTGGATCCTATTTCCAGGCGCAATTAATCCAATGCCAGGGGAGTTAGAGTAAATAATTAAATTGATCTTCTTTTATTAATCCAAACGTAACAACACAGAAACAACGCGTTTTGGGGGTACTCAAGCCCCCTTCAGGTATATAGGTAAGTATAAACAGAGGGGGGTACATATACATGGAAAAACCGCCAAACACATAGGGGGAGGTGGTTTTTGGGGGAGGGAACAACCCCAAAAACTGCTCACAATGATAAACAATATAAGGTACAATAATGTTAAAATAAGGGGTTATATGTCCCCAATGGATCTTAAAAGACATGCTCAGTGTTATTAAAATATAAAAATATACATAAATAATAAATAAATTTGTGGGGCATAGTTAGAGTCACATGATAGCATCGAAGCAGTCATGTGATGGTTTCCAAGGGAGCAGAACGCTCATAACCCTCGGCAAGCGCACCATGTGACCACTGGCACGCGATCCCAGTGAGTAGCGTGTCGGCCTGGCAGAGGGAGAAGGAGGTGGGATCTCCCGCACTGCCGAGGGCCGGTCACATGGTCTCAGGTCTCTCCTGACTTGATTAGCGAATTCTTTCTTATCTTCCTCTGATGGATCCTCTTTTAATGACATATTATAGTAAGAATCAGAAAGGATTCTCTCGGCTTCCTTCACGTAGTCTACCCTATTCTGTATTACAATGCTGCCTCCTTTATCGGCATTGCGGATGACTATGTTGTGATTGGATCTGAGTTTTTTTTTAAATCAGCGATCTCTGACGGTGTCAGATTAGGTCTGGTTGTTGATATGTCTAAATTCATCAGCGACTACCGAGTAAAAGGTATCAATAAAATTCCCCTTGTGGTGGACAGGATAAAAGTTCGAGGGGGGTCTTAATCCAGAGGTAATAGCTGCTGGTGTCTCATGTGTGGATAGTAAATCCTCTGATATTGTGGATAGCTTTTTAGGGATGTTTTCCACTATCTTAAAATGTCGCTTTATTGTGAGTTTCTTGATATATTTATTTAAATCAAGAAATAGGTTAAATTCGTTATTTTTTTGCTGTGGGGCAAAAAGAGAGACCTTTTGCCAGCACAGAAACCTCATTTTTGGATAAGTTGAAAATACCTAGACTGCAAAGATGGTTCTAATGTAATTTTCTTTTTGCGCTGGCCCCCCCTACAGCCTCTTCTGTTTTTTTTTTCTTTTGGACGTAGGTTTCTGCCCTATTGGAGGGAAGAAGTTTTTTATTGTGGTGGTCTTTGGGCTCTCCCTGATTGAGTACAGTGCAGTGGGAGTGATAGAGGGGGAAGGGCTAAAAAAGAGCACAAAGTGGACGGACCCATAAGCTGATTGCCAGGAACAGTAGTATCATTAGTATTAATACATTGGCTTGGCTGTTATATGTGCATGCAGTGATATTTCAGAGTGAAGATCCCCGTATTGCTGCTTGGAATCAGTTTTGCTTGAGGATGGAGAAGTGATTGAGTAATCAGTGAATCAGCCTCTACGTTTGAAGTAGGGGTGATCACTGGTAAGGTGGGAGAATTATCAAGGGGTGAATTTGGATGAATAGTGAACTGAATCTCATATTATGATGACTGGTAGGAACCTGAGACCATGTGACCGGCCCTCGGCAGTGTGGGAGATCCCTCCTCCTTCTCCCTCTGCCGGGCCTACACGCTACTCACTGGGATCGCGCGCTAGCGGTCACGTGGTGCGCTTGCCGAGGGTTATTTATTATTTATGTATATTTTTATATTTTAATAGCACTGAGCATGTCTTTTAAGATCCATTGGGGACATATAACCCCTTATTTTAACATTATGGTGCCTTATATTGTTTATCATTGTGAGCAGTTTTTGGGGTTGTTCCCTCCCCCCAAAACCACCTCCCCCTATGTGTTTGGTGGTTTTTTCATGTATATATACCCCCTTCTGTTTATACTTACCTATATACCTGAAGAAGGGGGCTTGACTACCCCTGAAACGCATTGTTTCTGTTTTGTTACATTTGTATTAATAAAAGAAGATCAATTTTACTATTTACTCTGACTCCACTGGCATTGGATTAATTGCACCCGGAAATAGGATCCACTTTCTCTGTACATTGTCTCCTTGTGGGATTGGGCCTCCTCTTCACCAAGGATACAATCCTATTGGCAGCAGTTCCGGATGCTGGATAACGTATAACATATACGACAAGTCTACAATAGCGTTGTGCCTATCTATAGCACAACTACCAAAGGTGAGCATTCACTTGTCTAAACTGATCTTTTTGTGATATAGAACGTACTACTCCATGTTTTTGTGCTCTCCTTTGTGTCTGCTGTCAGGTTTGACACGCCCATTGTGTTTTTGCTCCAGGACATATGGCCCGCTCATGGACCATGTGTCTTGGAGGGCATACGGTCGTGTGCCTATGTTATGTGACTGTTTTATTTGGAATCTTGTAAGTACAATAAAAACATTTGGAGGAATTAAGAACTTGCGGTATTTCACTATAACAAGCTGTTTTCCCTACTACTTAGGAAAACAAGAACTTTGACTTATGTTGAAGCCCATGTTTCCTGCAATCCAGTGATTGATCAGATAAGAAAAGACTTGCTGTGTGCCACGTCTTCATTGCTGGCAGTAGAGCACCGCGGTTTTACATATACACTTTGAGACTGAGTGTGAACTGAATCCCACTTCACCAAGAACCAGCTGCACTCAACGAACAACCGTGGTTTGAGACTTTTTTCTTTTTGTCTTTTTTATTTATTTATTCATTTTTTTATATTTTAAAAGTACACTGACACAATAGCCATTTTACCCAAATCACACACAAAAATGTTATAAAAAGTGATAAAAAAGACATGTGTACCCCAAAATGATACCAATGAAAACTGCAGCTCGTCCCGCAAAAACAAGCCCCCACACAGCTACACTGGTGAAAAAGTAAAAAAGCTATGGACAGAAAAGTGATTTTATGCTAAAAAAAAGTAGTAAAACATAAAAAACTATATAAATTTTGTATCTCCTAACCATATCAACCCAAGGAATACAACTATTATATCATATTTACCACAAGAGGAACCCCATAAAAAAATAAAATGTTACCAAATACCAATAAAACAACAGCTATTCCTGCAAAAACAAGCCTCCACACAGCTACATTGGTGAAAAAATAAAAATGTTATGACCCCTATAAGCAAATTCAGAAAATTGCATGTTAGAAAATCCTGATGCCAATCTTTCCCTTCTGAGTGCTGCCGTGCCCCCACACATCGGTTTATGACCACATATATGGTGTTTCCGTATTCAGAAAAAAATGCATAACAAATAGACGTGTGCATTTTCTTATATTACCCCATGTGAAAAGAAAAAAAATGGGGCTAAAGCAACATTATATTGGAAATAAAAGTTAATTTCTCATCTTCACAGCCATGTGTTTCTAAAGTCTATGAAACACTTGTAGGGTCAAAGCATTTACTTCACCCCTAGATTTATTCCTTGAGGGGTATAGTTTCCAAAATGGGGTCAGTTTTTGGGGTTTCTTTTCTAGGGGTACATCAGGGTCTCTTCAAATGTGACATAGCACCTGAAAACCATTCCAGCAAAATCTGCCCTCCATTAACAACATGGCGCTCCATTTCTTCTACGCCTTGCCGTGTGCCATTACAGCAGTTTATGGCCACACATGGGGTGTTTCTGTAAACTGCAGAATCAGGGTAATAAATATTGAGGTTTGTTTGGCTGTTAACCCTTTCTGTGTTACAGGAAAATTTTATTAAAATGGAAAATCTGGGCAAAATTTTTTTAAAAAAATTCCCTCCATTTTTCTTTAATTCTTGTGGAACACCTAAAGGGTTAAAACAGTTTGTAAAATCAGTTTTGAATAACTTGAGGGCTGTAGTTTCTAAAATGGGGTAATTGGTAATTTATGGGTGGTTTCTACAATGTAAGCCCCACAAAGTGACTTCATAACTGAACTGGTCCTTAAAAAAGTGGGTTTGGGCAATTTTCTTAAAAATGTTAACATTTGCTTCTAAACTTCTAAGCATTCTAACTTCCTGAAAAAATAAAATGACATATACAAAATGATGCAAACATAAAGAAGACATATGGGGAATGTTATGTAATAACTATTTTATGTAGTATCACTATCTGTCTTAAAAGCGGAGATATTCTAAAAAGGTAAAATGTATCAACTCAAATTTACCACTATCATGAAGTACAATGTGTCACGAGAAAACAATCCCAGAATGGTTAGATAAATAAAAGTGTTCCAAAGTTATTAGCAGATAAACTGACACATGACAGATTTGAAAAATGGGGCTCTGGCATTTGGTCCAAACTGGCTGTCGCTAGATTAGGTTAAAAAGACTATGCCAAAAATGAATCACAGACAACAAAGACGATCTACACCCTTCCCACCAACTTTATAAATGTATGATATCACACGATATGACCCAAAGGTATATGCAAAATAGTTGTCAAGGTAATATATGTAAAAAGGAGGCAATTACCATGCCTAATAGGCATAAATATACACTGATGAGCAGGGGTAACAATGTTTTGAACTTTTGACTTTCAGGTTCCATATCTCACCACTACAGCCTCGAACATGAGACTACCATCATTTTATAGACAATTATCTTGGCTATCTCATACATAAATTGGACTTGCAACTATTTAGCATATGATTAGTTATGCAGATCCTTGTCATGTAACCGTTTTGCCCCTTGTGGTGGAACAATTTTTTTCTTCTTGTATACTACAAATTACAACCTGTTCTCACAGTTCCTAATAGCTCAGTGTGTTATTACGTTAATTTCCAAGCAAAAGGTCACTGTTTTGAATCCAGGAGCAGCCATGAAGAAGATTTCCTAAGAAATTGATAGCAGTAAATAGGCCAAGAAAATTGACAAACTGCATCATATTAGTGCCATTATAGTTGGAAGAATACAAAATAAACTCCATCAATTCCAAAGCCAAGAGGTGGATGTCCAGGCAAAATATCGGATTCAACAAATTAGTTCATCACAAGGTGTATCAGTTCTGGTGTAGCAAACACGAAAGTGGAGGTGGCTCATGTGCTTCATAATAGTGAGATCACAGATGTCCATTCAAGCACCGTGTGACGCGCATTACACACAAGTCTGAAATGGTGGCTCGAAAAAAGATGAAGAAGCCATGACTTCAATATCGTCGTAAGAAGAATTTGCAAAAAAGGACGAACAGTGTAGAAGATCCGAAACCAGTGATTTGGAGCAATGAGACGAAAGTCAATAGCCTGGGCTCTGATGGGTGCAAATGGATCTGGAAGAAACAATGGAAAAGGGGGCTAAAGGAGTTAAAGAAATGGCTGTATTAATGCCCAAGTGAGTCGACCAGTATGCACCAACATTGGGAACGTGTAGAAGAGACCTGGGAACAGCTTTCAGTTGAGACATGCTTGAATCTGATTGAGAGCATGCCCAGAAGGATTCAGGAACTGTTGAAAGCCAAATGTGGAATTCCAAATATTAACAAAATAATACAAATTTAGAATTTTAGGAGCAAAACAGTAGCAATGCAGTTAGATGACAAGAATCTGTATAACTAATTATATGCTAAATAGTTGCAAGTCCAATTTATGTATGAGATAGCCAAAATGATTGTCTATAAAATTATAGTAGTCTCACATTCAAAGCTGTAGTAGATGGTGAGATATGGAGCCTGAAAGTCAAAAGTTCAAAACTATTGTTACTAGTGATGATCGAGCACCCCGATGTTCGAGTGCTCGGGTGCTCTGGCCGAACACTAGGTGGTGCTCGAGTGCTCAGCCGAGCACCTGAGTATAATGGAAGTCAATGGGAGAAGACCAGGCACCCCCTGCTCGGATGAGGGGAGGGTGTCTGGTCCATAGGGAAACGTCAGAAAAATGTGGAAACACCACAGAAATGGTTAGGGAACAGCATGAGGAGGATGTCTGGATGCATCTTGGACACCAAAGTCGCTGCTATTAAAGATGATGGCCGACTATTAGGCCACTTTTACGGAATAACAAAAATACCCCACAAAAACCCCAGATAACATCGATTTTACAGGAAATATTGTTAGGAAACATAGATTTACTTGTACATTAAGCGCAAGTGCTGGCAAAAATTACACGGATGAGGCACTCCCATACAACAGGTATATCATATAAAGGAGGGCCTCATTCACATTGTGGTATAATTGTGGGACTTCGACACTCATAAAGCCTATGCACTAAGGGAAAGGGCTGCCAAAAATTACAAGGATCAGGCACTCCAATACATCATTACACATAAAGTAGGGCATCAGACACACCCGTGAAAAATGATCATTGATGGCCTGCTGCTGACACTCAAAAACAATAGGGGTGACATTCTGCTGTTGCGCAGACCGTCCAAAAGATTTAAGAGTGACACTATGCTGCGGAGCTGACTGAAAAAAAAAATTTAAGGGACACATGCTGCTGCCACCGCACCGCTAAGAGTCGCTGACGACTGTTTCTTTTTTTGCTATCCGCCGCGGGAGGCCGTTCCACTCTCTCTCTCCGCGGTAATTCCAGGTCCAATATCGTTTATCTAAGTTGCTGCACTTAAAAAGCTCGAAGTTTGATCTTGGGATCGAGTTGGCTGTCTGCAGGGAGGTGAGCTACCACCTGTTGGAGCCCCTGCCTCTCGGCTCCTCCCCGATGCTGTTCGTTGAATGTCCCGGGGGGCCAGAATCGTCTACTTAAAAAATTCGGGGATTCAAACCCAGCCAGGTCGACTCAATACTTGAGCTCTGAATAATGGAATAGGACTCCATGCTGCTACCACCGCACTTTATCAAAGTGTCCCAAATTTAAAGGGGTTGTCCGGGTTCAGAGAAGAACCCGGACATACCTGCAATTTCACCCAGGCAGCCTGCCTGAAGAGGACATCGGAGCATCTCATGCTCCGATGCCCCCCCCTTGCCCTGCGCTAGATCGCGCAGGGCAAGGTCTCTTGTTTTGTAAATACTCGCTGCCGGGCGGGTACTTCCGCCCGGCAGTGAGTTCGGTGACGTCACCGGCCTTAATGGGCCGGCTTTAGCGCTGCCCTAGCCGTTTTACTGGCTAGGGCAGCGCTGAAGCCTGTCCATCAGCGCCGATGACGTCACCGACTCACTGCCGGGCGGAAGCCTCTGCCCGGCAGGGACCGGTACGTCACCGGAACCCGGCGAAATTCCTTTGCCCTGCGCTAATTAGCGCAGGGCAAAGGAGGGCATCGGAGCATAGGATGCTCCGATGCCCTCTTCAGGCGGGCTGCCTGGGTGAAATTGCAGGTATGTCCGGGTTCTTCTCTGAACCCGGACAACCCCTTTAAGGTTGACACGCTGATGCCAAGCTGACCGTCCAAAAACTTTAAGTGTGACATGCTGATGCCAAGCTGACCGTCCCAAAAAATCATATTCTTGATGTGACATTCTGCTGATGAGCAGACCGTTAAAAATTTTCAAGTGTGACACGCTAATGCCGAGCTGACCGTCCAAAAAAATGATATTCTTGATGTGACATTCCGCAGAAGAGCAGACCATTAAAAATCTTCAAGTGTTACACGCTAATGCCAAGCTGACCATCGAAAAAATTATATTCTTGATGTGACATTCTGCAGAAGAGCAGACCATTGAAAATATTTAAGTGTGACACACTAATTCCAAGCTGACCGTCGAAAAAATGATATTCTTGATGTGACATTCTGCAGAAGAGCAGACCGTTAAAAATATTTAAGTGTGACACGCTAATGCCGAGCTGACCGTTCAAAAAATTTAAGGGTGACACTCTGCTGCCGAGCTGACCAACAAAAAAATTTAAGGGAGACATGTGTTTTGCTGATAAGAGCAAGACTTCAGGTTTGGATACTCTTTAAAGAGAGACTCTTAACTGAACTTCAGCTACACTTCAAAGGGAGGTTTATAATATGATTTTTATTAAATATAATAAGTAGTGTATACATATAGCGATATAATGTCCTTCTTTTGCACTTATTTATATACAAAGGATAAAGAACATAATACACAATTACATCAACACTTCATCTGGAGTCCTGGCTACATCCAGAATGAAGGTACATACATCACCGATTGAGTTATCATCATCTGACAGCGACA
>ONZH01012018.1:0-17500 GCA_900303285.1 Rhinella marina | reverse complement strand
CATCTTCTGGTCTGTCTCCATCCGGACCTGACCTTCATGGACACCAGCATGAGGCATAGCATCTCTGCAGAGGAACGTCTCCTTGTCACGTTGAGGTAAGTGTTTGTAAATGATGTATTTATTGTATTTTCTACATCCACATATTTCAATGTGTCATTCGGATATTCATTTCTAACTATGGCATACTAGCACTTCGTACCTTACTTTCCGCTGTTCAATGTTTCTGTGAAAAGTACCTTTTTTAGATTCTTTGCGTATACAGTATATTAAATTATGTTTATCACAAAAATGATTAATCGGGAAATGAGCTAGTAAGTGCTATTACGCCATGCCAATACATCAATAGTGATTATCCTGTTGACCGATGTGCATTTTTAGTTTGCTCTTATTTATTTTTTTTTTGTTTTCTTTTCACAGATTCCTTGCTACAGGAAATTTGTTTGCTTCGCTGCACTTTGAGTTTCTGCTTGGGATCTCAACAATCTCTGGGATCGTCTGCCATACTTGTCAAGTTATCTGGCAGCGTCTTAGAGAAGAGGTGATGCCCACCCCCAAGGCAGAAGATTGGCTATGTGTCGCCGAGGGTTTTTACCAATCTGCGCAGTTTCCTAACTGCATTGGGGCACTGGACGGAAAACACATCCGTGTGAAGAAGCCGCCTCACTCAGGGTCCATGTATTACAATTACAAGCAGTATTATTCTGTGGTGCTGGTGGCCTTAGCTGACAGTAACTATAGGTTTGTAATTGTCGATATCGGGGCCTATGGGAGCACTTCAGACGCCCGCATCTTTAGTGCTTCCAGAATGGGTGACCGACTTCACACAAACCAGCTTGCCCTGCCAGAGCCAAGAAGACTTCCCCGGTCAGCCAGGCCGCCGGCTCCATTTATGATCGTGGCTGATGAAGGATTCGCATTGTCACAACATCTGATGCGGCCCTTCCCTAGACGCGATCTGGATGTACGTAAGCGCATCTTCAACTATCGTCTGTCTCGTGCCCGTCGGTATGTGGAGTGTGCTTTTGGAATACTCTCTGCTAAATGGAGAGTGTTCTTGTCATCCACCCAGATGAATCCGGAGAATGCCACCCTGGTGATACAGGCTTGTGTACTCCTGCACAACTTCACCAGGATTCATGATGCCTCCTCTGATGCAGAAATCGAGCAAATTATGGCATCTAATGTCATGTTTGATCAGACCTTGAACGGCTGGCCTAGCTGTTCGGAAACTCTTTGCTGACTATTTCTGCAGTCCAGAGGGGACATTACCGGCAGTTGGCAGCCATCCGTGGTAGTCGTTGATTTCAGCTTGATTCTGGTTACTAAATTTAACAAATTTTGTTTGTTTTTTTAGTTAGTTAGATCCCCTGTTGTTAGTTTAGTTAGGGACTCGCAAGAGAATGAGGATCCTTGACGTGGGCTTGCGAGCTGAGATATTTTGTAATGGCCAATTCCCCTATCAATGTTTTTTCAAATATTGCTAGTTAATTTTTTTATTTTTTGTGGGACATTTTTTGGAATTTGGTTTTAATACCTTCTAATACCTCATTACAAATTACTTATTAAATATTTGGATTAGAAAACAAATACTTTAAGCCGCAATAGTCCCCACTACCTTATGAATCTGTTGTTTGTCCTTAATACCGTAAAAAAAACTTTTTTCTTCATACAATTATAATATTTAGTTGAGCTCAACTTTCAAGTTAGGTAAGTATTTTTTTCTTCTGTTCAATAAAGAAAAATTTAAAAAATTTGTGGTTCGTGCTGTCTCTTTCAAGGACATTCATCAGAAGAACAGGGCAAGGGCTGGCCCACGGGTCATATACGGGCGGACTACTGTCTGTGGCCGGCCCACCGTAACATTCAATATAAAGTGACAATACTTGTCGAATGCGGTTATAACTTTTGTGTGTTTTTTATCTGCGCAGTGAACAGTACAGGCAATGCATGAATCATGCCTGTGCCAGAAATAACCAATAGCAAACTTCATTCCAACAATGAGCTTTGTTATTGTTTATTATGTGTGCTCCCCCTGGTCTTGCAGCGGGTGAAGAGGGCGGGAGCTATAAGTAGGAGGGCCCAGTTCCTGTTTGTGGCGTAAGAAAATCCAGGTTACCACTATGGTCACTGACAACCTGAACTCTGACAGGGCGGAAGGAGACTGGTGGCATTGCCTGACTGTTCTGACTTAATATATGCCACGGCACAATGGCAAAAATGGCAGTGTGGGTGAATTGAACTGCCTGGCCTTGCAAAATAATTGAGTCATTCCTTCCACAAACGATCTACTCTCCTAGTTCTGGGCACCACTCTCTGCTCCCTCCTTGTCATGTCCACCTTATCACAACTATCAATTTGCCCCCTCCACTAGTAACCCTGCTTACCCCTCATCTTTCATTATCTAAATTGGCCACCCATTTTGTCCTGTATGTCATCCCTTGACATTGTTTTCTATGATGCTGTGCACTTTTGGAAGGCCGCGTGGTTACTCTCCCATAATCTTTAAATATGAAAAAAATGGCTGTTGGCCGTGCCAAAGTGCCCAGCATCATATTAATCTATTATGCTGTGCTATCCTATTCTGGGATCCGGCAAACAATGACATCATATGCAGATCACGTAGTGATGTGTGCATGACACCCTCACATAGCACCGTCATGCACACATCACTACGTGATCTGCATATAATGTCATTGTATGCCGGATCCCAGAACTTACAAATGGGAATTTGTATGGATGCACCACAGTAGAGAAAGGTAATTATTTGTAGCAACTGTGCACTTGATCCTCCATTGGATTACAGGGCTGTATAATGTAGTTGGGTAACTCATCACCGTCATCACAAGAGTGGCAACTTGTGTGCATGTGCACAGGAGTAAGGTTAACAGCAATGCCAAAATTTAAAACACTCTTTTTTATTTTTTATTATTATATTTTTTCACATCTCACATTTTTATTTCATTTTTTCACAAAAGAAAATAAAAAAAATATTTTTACATTCTCACATTTATTGTTTTTATTTCATACACTTTTTATCACTCACTTGGTCTAACATATTTTAAATAGGTGTTTTTTTCACAAGATATGATTAGGCTCCATTCACACATCCTGTTTTTCTTTCCTGATTCGATCCTGATTTTTTAGGGACCCATTGAAATGAATGGATCCAGATCAGGATCAGGATCAAATCAGGAAAGAAAAACAGGACGTGTGAATGGAGCCTTATAGTCTTGAAACATTTTTATACGCATGCACTTATTCACTTATTTATTTACATCTGTTCACATTATGCCTTTTTTCAACACATACACAACTAGGTATATACAGTATATGACATCAAGGTATATACAGTATATTACATCACATCATATACTCTCTTCTGTCTATTACATCTATTTGGGTATTTGTAGTTTTTTAATTATATAATTATATATTAGATACATAATGGGAAGTTTGGATTGCACTTATGTTTGCCTCATTAGTGCCCTCTGGTGGAATGAAAGTTATATATTTTGTCATTGTTGTTAATTAGGTTCCTGTGGGCATGCACACGAATCACCACTTTCAGACTCGGAGCCAGTGCTAGTGGGAGTGTCATGTGGAGGTCACTATGTGATGTGCAAATTTTGTCACTGTGTCCCGTATCCGATAACCGACAAGGGAGGACTCATGATGAATGACATCCATAGTGGAGAAAGGTGATTATTTGTTGCAGTTGTGCACATAATCCTTCATTGCTTCACAGGGCTGTTAACTGTAGCTTGGTAACTCATCAGTGCCCCCCCTAGAACAAGGCTTAGTAGACAAAATGTGTGTCACTTATGGGTATAAACATTGACATTATAATTATAATTGTAACATTATAATTGTAACACTAAGAAAGTTGTGGAATTCTGGAAATCAAAGGACTGATAGATGAATTAGGATGGCTTCGCACTAGTGTTGTAGCATTACATTATAGGTCTCGTTTATAACAGAATAAAACAGAATTCCTGGACGGAATGCAAAACAGAAGCCTTTAAGAGGCATTCTGTTTTGATCTGCCATAATAGAAGTCTATGGGCAAGCATAACGGATCTGTCTGGTTTCCGTTATGCAGGACAGAAAACAAAGTCCTGTCAACAGGACTTTTTTTCCGTTCTGCATAATGGAAACCAGACTGATCTGTTATCCTATGTCATAACGCTAGGGCGAACCCACCCTTAACTATATGCAAATGATAAAAAAGGAAACAAATCACTTAAAACATCTCAATTAAGTATAAAGTATGAGCACCTTGCACAGAATTACATGCACTTACATGCCTTGGCATGCTATTATTGAGGTTTTTAATGGTCGAGGAAGGTTCTGCCATGATGAATGCACTTGGGCATTCAAATCACCAAGATCCACTGCTTGAAGCCCCCTTTGCAATTGCCACCCCAGATGAGCTTGATGGGAGACAAGTCCAGAGATTCTACATGCTACGGTAACACGTTTAGGCCATGAAAACTGCGAAAATTAGCACAAGCAACATGCGACCTGGTGTTGTTCTGTAGACAAACAGCCCCGGTACACTTTCAAGAAATGGTGGTCCTACGACCAATTTAATGTACTGCCAAGCTGTTAGTGTACCTGAAATGAAGATGACAGGAGTCTGTGTACCGTACATTATGCTACCCCATACCAAAATCCTGAGAGTTGGATCAGGTTGATGCTCCCTTGTGAAGACGTCTTAATAGCATTTCCTAAGTGGTCTCCAGATCAATCTATCATTGCATCTATGACAAAAGTGAATCTCATCTCTGAAGAAGATAGACACAATTATTCCACACAAATTGATCCAACTTTTGAGCCTTTTTTCACTCTGGTTTTTGTGCCCCTTTCACATGCCACAGATTGGAGCTAGGTGCTTGAAAATCTGATCTTCTGCAGACACCTTCCTCAATTTGCATAAGATTATGACTTGTCCTTCTTGGTGCTGCAGTTTCAAAGTTGAGGAGTGTGTCTTTATGCATGTTGCACTTTATTTATGTACAGTGGGGAAAAAGTATTTAGTCAGCCACCAATTGTGCAAGTTCTCCCACTTAAAAAGATGAGAGAGACCTATAATTGACATCATACGTAGACCTCAATTATGAGAGACAAAATGAGAAAACAAATCCAGAAAATCACATTGTCTGATTTTTAAAGAATTTATTTGCAAATAAGTATTTGGTCACCTACAAGATTTCTGTCTCTCACAGGCCTGTAACTTTTTCTTTAAGGGGCTCCTCTGTCCTTCTCTCATAATCTGTAGTAATGGCACCTGTTTGAACTTGTTATCAGTATAAAAGACACCTGTCCACAACCTCAAACAGTCACACTCCAAACTCCACTATGGTGAAGACCAAAGAGCTGTCGAAGGACACCAGAAACAAAATTGTAGACCTGCACCAGGCTGGGAAGACTGAATCTGCAATAGGCCAGCAGCTTGGTGTGAAGAAATCAGCTGTGGGAGCAATAATTAGAAAATGGAAGACATACAAGACCACTGATAATCTCCCTCGATCAGGGGCTACACATAAGATCTCACCCCGTGGGGTCAAAATGATCACATGAACTGTGAGCAAAAATCCCAAAACCACATGAGGGGACCTAGTGAATGACCTGCAGAAAGCTGGGATCAATGTAACAAAAGCTACCGTAAGTAACACACTACGCCGCCAGGGACTCAGATCCTGCAGTGCCAGACGTGTCCCCCTGCTTAAGCCAGTACATATCCGGGCCCGTCTGAAGTTTGCTAGAGTTGGCACTTGGATGTTCCAGAAGAGTATTGGGAGAATGTCATATGGTCAGATGAAACCAAAGTAGAACTGTTTGGTAGAAACACAAAAATTGTCGTGTTTGGAGGAGAGTGAATGATGTGAGTTGCATCCAAAGAACACCATACCTACTGTGAAGCATGGGGGTGGCAACATCATGCTTTGGGGCTATTTCTCTGCAAAGGGACCAGGACGACTGATCTGTGTACATGAAAGAATGAATGGGGCCATGTATCGTGAGATTTTGAGTGCAAACCTCCTTCCATCAGCAAGGTCATTGAAGATGAAACATGGCTGGGTCTTTCAGCATGACAATGATCCCAAGCACACTGCCAGGGCAACAAAGGAGTGGCCTAGCCAGTCTCCAGTCAACCCCATAGAAAACCTTTGGAGGGAGTTGAAAGTCCGTGTTGCCCAGCGACAGTCCTAAAACATCACTGCTCTAGAGGAGATCTGCATGGAGGAATTGGCCAACATACCAGCAACAGTGTGTGCCAACCTTGTGAAGACTTACAGAAAACTTTTGACCTCTGTCATTGCCAACAAAGGATATATAACAAAGTATTGAGATGAACTTTTGTTATTGACCAAATACTTATTTTCCACCATAATTTGCAAATATTTTTTTTAAAAATCAGACAATGTGATTTACTGGATTTGTTCTCTCATTTTTTCTCTCATAGCTGAGGTCTACCTATGATGTCAATTACAGGCCTCTGTCATCTTTTTAAGTGGAAGAACTTGCACAATTGGTGGCTGACTAAATACTTTTTTCCCCACTGTATATTAACTTGAAAATTATTTTGCATGTACCTTTGGGTTACATCCCGTGATATTATATGTATATGTATGGGGTGGTTCCAAGTCCCCTGTGATTCCATTTTTAAATATATCTTTATTTGGGTCCATAATGCACATTTTTAGGTGATATGATTTGTGTGTGGAGGGTTATCGCTATGCTTGCCTGTAAAGTTACTATTGGAAATAGATTTTGCTGTTATGGGCATTTTGGTTCATTCCTTTTGGTTTGGAAATCAGTTAATATACCCAAAAAATAAATAAAAGGATTGAAGCTGAAAAAAAGATTGTTATAATAATACAATCAATTAATAATCAGAATGTATAACATTAAATTTATAGGCGGACAGGTAATACGCACAGTGAAGAAGATGAGCTGCATTTGGATCGAACTGCCATTCAAAATACGTGCACTGAGTTCATTACAAGTTGATAGCAACCTATTACATTGAATTAAAAAGGTACAATAAGCTAACACTGGCAATCTTCACTACATGCTAGTGAGATAGGATCCTAGTGTGGTAGGGATAAGTGGATTAAATTAGGATGTCCTGAATTTACAATAGATTAATCAACTAAATGTATTGCTAGAGAATGGAACGTACAGGAAATTCAAATTCACTAAAACTGGATAACAATCCTGGGACAAGCATAGATAAGTGTCAGGTGAATTTTTGTTTGAAAGAAAAACTTAAAGGGAATGTGCCACCAAATTATTTTTCTGCCAGTGAAAACCAGATAGTTACACATATTCTTTTTTCAGTATTTAAATTCTATTTCTTGAACATGGTTATGGGGGCTTCTATCTGGCCTGAGCTTTTCTTAAAAGAGGTTCTCTGGGAATTAAGATGAAAATACTTAAAGGGAATCTGTCATCTCCGAAACACCCCCTGAACTAGAGTAAGCGTTGTATAGTGTAAGTGATGCTGAATCCGAACATGTAATTTTTATCTTCATACTCACTTGCATTCTGATGTTGTGCTCCCACAAATCAGCAGTAAAATGCACTCACTGGACTCCAGTGCTCACTCACATAATGGAGAGGACTCAAAGAAGAGTCCAGTGAGTGCATTTTACTGCAAGTTTGTGGGAGCACAGCGTCGGAATGAGTAAGAAGATAAAACTTACATATTCGGATTCAGTATCACTTACACTATACAACACTTACTCTAGTTCAGGGGGTGTTTCGGTGATGACAGGTTCCCTTTAAATATTACTTTATTGTATATTACTGTCCTAATCACACAGCAGGACAAGTTACTTCACAACACTGAGGTCAAGAGCTGCCTCATCCTCCTCTCTGCTCTGCTTGTCAGGGATTATGATCCTGAATACAGCTGATAAGAACTTTAGCTGAATCTCTGTGGGAATGGTGTCCATGAGGAGACATGAAGTACACAGCGGGTGGACAGGACAGACTGTGGTAATGTGGGGCTGTGGTAATGGAGACTGCATACAAGTGCTACTGCTAATTAGTCATATCCTCACCCTCCACTCTGTACTTCATGTCTCCTCATGAACTCCATTCCTACAGAGATTCATCTGAAGATCATATCATCTGTATTCAGAATCATAATACCTGACAATTAGGGCAGAGAGGAGGAAGAAGCAGATCTTTAGCTCAGTGTTGTGAAGTTACTTGTCCTCCTGTGTGATTAGGACAGGTTTTTTGTGTACTAATAGGACAGTGGCCATTTTATTTCTCCTGCTGATTGCTCCCTAGAGAAAAAAGCCATTACTAGATTAGGATTGTTTTACAACAGTTGCATGGGTCATAGACACAATGGACAGGAGGTGATGTCATTGACTACTATGGGAGAATTCTTAGGCATGTTCTATGACATGCAGAGTTCACGAGGAAGTAGATAAGCTGTGATATCACCTATTATGAATATTTGATCCTATGTTATCAATACACAGAGGTGCTATCTGTCATTCTAACCTGTCCAGTAGTGATAAGCAGATAAGTACAGTAAACTGATCTATACAGTTCAAGAACTGGCACCTTTTATTACGGTTAATGACCAGTTTGAAAACTGCAAGATTTAGTTTTTTGCTTAAATATAGATATTGTAACAGAAAATTAAAAATAACATCACAAAAACTCTTTCAGAAGAAAGGGATACAAATGAGCTCTTAAAAAGCTCTGTCTCTAAAGTCACCAAATGTAAGGCAGCTATCCTATAAGTCAATGTTCAACCCTTTAAATAGGCCTTGAGACATGACTTGGATATTAAATAAGCCAGCACCTCATCTGCAGACAGCTGTCTCAGGGGAGTTTGCCCTCCCGAGCAGAGAATACTGGCTTAACTGAGAGAGAGGTCTGAGTCAGGATTTGGGGGGTATTATCTCTCCTTGAGGAGAGTGCACCTTAGTCGGCATGAGGAGACGTATAGACCATACATGTTCCTCTGGAATTCTTAGAAGAAAGGTATCTGCATCCCTTTCTTCCCAGAATTCCAGAGAATCTATGGCCTATATGCTGATGGAGGCGCTCCCTCCTTAAGGAGAGATAGTACCCCCAAAAAATTCTTTAAAAATGTATTTAACATAAATACGTGATTCAAACAATAGGACATTTTGTGATGACACATTCCCTTTAAAGACTCCATTAAATGAATGATGTGTGATGACCAACTTAAAAAAAAAACAGTGTTGCTTTGTCAGGCGTTGTTTACACCATTTATGTCAATCTGCAACTATAACTATTCTAGATGCATATTGGCACAGGCACTTTAACCTTTACAGCCCGTTTTGTATAGGTGTAAGAAAGGTAAGGGTGCCAATGCCAGTTTGTGATTCAGGATTAAAATCTTCTTTCTTTCTCAGATAAACTCAGATTTCACTGGTTAGCAGTATGTTACTGTTAAAAAATAGTGTAGTATGTGTGGTATTCTCTAGCAACATACACACCTGTTGGGGAATGCAAACATAGTACCAGGTTGTGCCTACTGCTGTTCGCTACCAAATTGCTCATTACAAAACTGGCAGCAGAATGTAGTAACCAGCTCTCTATTCCTGACACCAGCCTAGTCATCAGGATTCTACTAAACGGTTTTCTCAATGCATTTTTTTACTTAAACATTAAAGTAGCATTTAGTTTCTATGAAATGTTTTTCTTCAAGTACTTCCATATCATTGTTTATTCTTGAACAGTTCAATTATTTGAGGTTACAGAGACGTGCAGTTTATTTTAAGATTTTTTATGACTTCCTGAAAGAGATATTACTACTCCTCTGCAGTAATTTTGCCAGTTTGATTAGGAAATGCCAAAACTGTGTCCAGTGTTTTCAGATTGAAGATAAAGGTTGTAAGGGATTGCTCTCTCACAGGGGGCGCAATCACAGATTCCTCTTCAGACAACAGGGTTCAAGTCCAAATAGTGCTTTATTACTTCAGCACCAGCACAAAAACATAAACCAAACATAAATACCTGCCCGTCTGGGCTCTTGCTAATACAGAGGTCTTCTCCCTGACTCACCTCTAAAAATGCACTTCACCAGGGGCGTTGCTAGGGTCTCAAAAGATCCGGGGCCCAAGCCCCAAAGCATATGGCCCGATTCTCTAAGTCGACCGCCCGCCTGCCATTCTGCAGCATCACCTACCTTTCACATCCAGGGCCTCCAGGTGACGTCTCCTCTGATGTAGATCTGTCATCATCTTCTCCATTTGGTCCGGATAACTTCTCTCAGCCGCTCCTCGTCTCTACAGAGTGTGACACAAGGACATCTTAGCTTCCTCACATTTCTATCATCGTCCCCAACCTGGAGTCCCCACAGTCTTATCCTGCTGCTCACTGTGCCTACCAAAACCTCCAAATACTATCCTGAAGAAAAAATAGTGCCCCTCATAGTAATAGTGCTCCTCATAGTCCCACAATAGTATTTCCCTTCTACAGTGCCCCCAAGAGTGTCCCCATTAGTAGAAGAGCCCTCCAGTATTAATAATGCCCTCAGACAGCCCACAGTAGAAATAAGACCCCCCTATTATTCCCCAGTTGTAATAAAGCTCTCTACAGCCCCCTTAGTAGTAATAAGGCCCCCCATAGTGCTCTTAGTAGAAATAAGGCTAATCTATAAGTCCTTCCTATAGAGACCCCAGTAGTAATAAGAACGCCTATAATGTACCCTGGATGTAAAATGTACCCCACAGTGCCCCTAGTATTTATACTGCCCCTACTGTTAAAATGTTCACCCTGAAGTGCCCCCAGTATGTATACTGCCCTATACTGTTATACTGCTCGCCCTGAAGTGCCCCAAGTATTTATATTGCCCCCTGTAGTTATATTCCTCGCTTTAGTGCCCTCAGAAATGATGATTCCTTCCAGCCCCTCCACCATAGAGTCTCATGTAAATATAATTACTTTCTCTCCCTCCGCCATAGATTCCCGTGTAAATAACATCACTCCCCTCCCTTCAGCCCCTCCAATATAAAGTCCCATGTAAGTAACATCATCCCCACCCACAGCTGCCTTTAATATACAGTCCCATGTAAATAACATCACTCCCCTCTCTTCAGCCCCTCCAATACACCATCCCATGTAAGTAACATCATCCCCACCCACAGCCGCCTTCAATATACAGTCCCATGTAAATAACATCACCCCTTCCCAAAGCCCCTTCCAACATTCAGTCCCATGTAAATAACATCAACCCCTCCCACAGCCCCCTCCAACACACAGTTCCATGTAAATGACATCACCTCCTGAACATTTAGTCCCATGTAAATAACATCCCTTCCTTCAGTCCTAACATAAAGTCCCAGTTAAATAACTACAACTCTCAGCATTGCTCTGCCTCTCCCTTCACTTACCTGTCCTCATGTAGCAGACCTCACCACAGCTTCTTCCCCTAGAATTCTCTTCACTGCCGACTTTTCCTGCACTGGTCACATGATCGTGACATCATGGCAGGTCCTTCTCAGCCACTGCACTGATCACATGGACTGTGATGTCATCACAGGTCCTTCATCGTTTGCAGTGCTTTAGATTCAATTGTATTGCCGTCCTGAGGATGGCAATACAGATGTATCCTCCAGGAAGCAGTGGCGGATTGGGAACTCAAAGTGGCCCTGGAAAAAAAGCATAAAAGTGGCCCCATGTTGTAGGTGGGGCCAAAATGGTAGGAGGCGGGACCACGCTAAGTGGACAAGGTCAGCAAACCATTAGGCGTGGTTCACACAGCATACCTCCCGACTTCTGAAAAGCCAAGGGAGAGATAATAGCTGGAGTGCGCCTGTACAACAGCAAATTTATTTCCACTATGCCATGCCTCTAACTCCGTCAATACTCTATATACCCCAGTCCAAACCAATGTCACACAGTAGTTATGCCCCCTTTCTGCTCCCACCCAGTAGTTATACGCATACACAGTAATTATGCCCCTTTGTGCCCCTACACAGTATTTATGCCCTCCTGCTGCCTCCACACAAGGTTGTGATTTGTGTCCAGCCGCTGGCCATTAAAGGACCTGAGAGCAAATGGTACTGGTGGCCTACTGATAGGAGAAGGGCTGGCAGCATGATAATGACATCATAGCAAGGCCACTGGGGACATTTACATCATATTTGACATATCAGCCACTCCTCTTATAACGATCCAGTACTGATATAACCTCCAGAGACATTACATCATATGTGACTGATATCGGCCGCTCCTCTTATAACGATCCAGTATTGATATAACCTCCAGAGACATTACATAACATATGTCTGATATCAGCCGCTCCTTATAACGCTCCAGTACTGATATAACCTCCAGAGACATTACATCATATATGACTGATATCAGCTGCTCCTCTTATAACGCTCCAGTACTGATATAACCTCCAGAGACATTACATCATATATGACTGATATCAGCTGCTCCTCTTATAAAGCTCTAGCACTGATATAATCTCCAGAGACATTACATCATATGTGACTGATATCAGCTGCTCCTCTTATAACGCTAGAGTACTGTTATAACCTCCAGAGACATTACATCATATGTGACTGATATCAGCCGCTCCTCTTATAACGCTCCAGTACTGATATAACCTCCAGACATTTACATCATATGTGACTGATATCAGCCGCTCCTCTTATAACGCTCCAGTGCTGGTATAACCTCCAGAGACATTACATCACATGTGACTGATATCAGCCGCTCCTCTTATAACGCTCCAGTACTGATATAACCTCCAGAGACATTACATCACATGTGACTGATATCAGCAGCTCCTCTTATAACGCTCCAGCACTGATATAACCTCCAGAGACATTACATCATATGTGACTGATATCAGCCACTCCTCTTATAACGCTCCAGTACTGATATAACCTCCAGAGACATTACATCATATGTGACTGATATCAGCCGCTCCTCTTATAATACCTCAGTACTGATATAACCTCCAGAGACATTACATCATATGTGACAGATATCAGCAGCTCCTCTTATAATGGTCCAGTGCTGATATAACCTCCAGAGACATTACATCATATTTGACGGATATCAGCCGCTCCTCTTATAACGCTCCAGTACTGATATAATCTCCAGACATTTACATCATATGTGACTGATATCAGCCACTCCTCTTATAACGCTCCAGTGCTGGTATTACCTCCAGAGACATTACATCACATGTGACTGATATCAGCCGCTCCTCTTACAATACCTCAGTACTGATATAACCTCCAGAGACATTACATCATATGTGACAGATATCAGCCGCTCCTCTTATAATGGTCCAGTGCTGATATAATCTCCAGACACATTACATCATATGTGACGGATATCAGCCGCTCCTCTTATAACGCTCCAGTACTGATATAACCTCCAGAAACATTACATCATGTGACTGATATTAGCCGCTCCTCTTATAACGCTCCAGTACTGATATAACCTCCAGAAACATTACATCATATATGACTGATATCAGCTGCTCCTCTTATAATGCTCCAGTACTGATATAACCTCCAGAGACATGACATCATATGTGGGGGATGAAGGGCTGGGAAATTTTGGAATGCCACTGATGACAGGGAATGGGTGGGGAGGGGGGGTTGAGGGGGTCACTGGAGGATATAACTTCTTAGAAGCTCTGTGTAAAGTATAGGTGAGATAGAGGGCAGAGGTCTGTGAGGGGCTGGAACACCAGGGGGACACAAGATGTGCAGGGGCAGCAGCTTCAGGACTCCTAGCTTCTCTCCCACAATAACTTACCCCATTGCTGTTGTGTGGAGTAGGATGATCAGTGAGGGACTGAATATTATACTTCAGGCAGTCTTGAGACACAGTAACACAGGAGAGCAGGAGAGAGTAGTAGCTGCTTCTCCATTATCGTCTGCTGCTGCTGCCTCGGCTAGTCTAGCTCCGCCCCCTCCTCACACAGAATGGAATATCACACTGCACAGAGGAGGGGGGAGCTGTCTGCTCATGTGGGCTCCCTGACATTTACTTTGGAGAAAGGAACAAGCCCTGCAAGTTACTGTGCTGTCCCTTTCCCCAAAGTAAAATGATGTGTGCCAGTGTTGCAGTCCAGCACCTGTTAACAGCCATGATGGTAGCTGTGAGCTGGCCCACTGCACCCTAAAAGACTGGCAGGCAGTACATTTGGGGCCTGGGGCATAACATCCGGGGCCCAGGCCCCGAATGTTTTAGCCTAACGACGCCCCTGCACTTCACACACAGGTATCAGGCTCCCCTCTCTGTAGGATCACTTCCACTCCCAGACATAACCAAAGGGTTGTTTTATCCCCCCTTGATTACAGCAGGCCTCACCTGCGATCACCTCAGGTTCAAGGTAATCTCGGTAGTGGACTAGGGGTGTGGACTGGAAGACTCCCACTACCAACCTGTCTCCCAGTCCAAGAAATCCAGCCCATACAATGTTAAACAAAACAATCTCCAGCAAGCTATGCCTTGCTGAAGCAGCACCACTTCAGGATTTCAGTTATCTCACCCAGCTAAACTGAACATCTGGGTGAGACACCCCTCCGCCATACATCTACTATGCACTTTACTGTACACATCACCACAAGGTGCACAATCGTTCAATAAATATCAGAAGCTTAGGCAGGATTCATAGTATTTGGTGCTGTTTAGAATGGTTTATAATCCTGTCAAGATGCTTAGAGTGGAACTAAAGCCAGAATACAGTACAATCATTAAAAAAAAATCAACAAAACATAAGAAAAACAGTGCTCTCTCAGGCTCTAATCATTTCTACTACTGCAGAAAAAAATCTACCTTTATTTATGTTCTTAAACTGGGTAGATGTACATAGTACAAGTGAATAATATCTATCTTGTTTTTCACTCATTGTAGGGTCTGTGTAGGGTGTTTTAGAGGTTTAGGAACGAGGACGGGGGCCCCTACCATCTGGGGGTGACCCTGGGCTGAGTGATATTGAGGGTGAGATAGGGTAAGTTAATCAATCCTGGCCATTTATCACCTCTACCACCCTCTTTTTGTATCTGTTGTGGATACCATTAAGGACATCTTTGTTATTATCAATAATTATTTTTTATTTTATTATATTCACTTGTACTATGAGCTTAAGAGCATAAATAACGGTAGATTTTAGATAGCACGCTTTTTTTCTGTGATAATTCCCTTTATGCAGCGTCATTTGTATATAATATTTTTATTAATATTTTGGTTCTTGCATTTCTACTACCCCTCCTTCTCGCCCTCTTATGCTAGTGCATGTGAGGCAAGAGATTTAGGAGGAGGGGGCTGGAAGTAGTCTGGATAACTTTTGTCACACACAGCGAGAATAGTCATTTTGTATTGTATAGTATACACCATGTGGAACTGTAATAAACTACAGAATATGAAATCTACCAAGCTAAATCCCCCTTGTCACTCCCAAATAGTGCCTCAGCTAGGAAGAGTTGTCTTTCACGTTCCAGGGAAAGCTGGGTTACAAAAATGCGGAGCTGTAATAGAGACTGCAGAATTTACCAAGATAAGTCCCCCTACCCACTGGAATATATACAATTGTAACCTAGACAACAGTTTGTAGTGACAGTTACTGAGAGAAACTCTCTAGTGATAGTTGTTATTACTCAAGCCTGTAAGGCTATTATTAAGAGGCAAAACTGCATACTGCAAGATTTGTGATGTGTTTTTTCGTTGCTCACAACCAACTTGTCACTGACCAAAATCCCATATTGTTTTACTATTCAAACATTAAATTGCGTATACAGTGGTTGCACTTAACATTTCCTTATGAGTATATTATCTTATAGTGTATTGTGAGTATTGAGCTGCACAGAGGTTTCTGGAGTCAGTCCCTGGCAGAAGACATGAATCCTCCTGCATAACTCACAAGCTCCTATCAAGACTCAGGTGGAGGCACTGTGTTACTGAGAAGAAGAAATACGTAAAACTCCCTTTTATGTTAAACACTTAGTTGGGCGTGTTTTAAATATATATATATATATATATATATATATATATATATATATAAATGTTGTAATCTGTCAGTACATGAAAATTTTTGGTGAAGAATCAACAACAAGTGGGTCACAATTGTGAAGTGGAACGAAATTTATTGGATCATTTAACCCCTTCAACCCCGGGCCTGTTTTCACCTTCCTGACCGGGCCATTTTTTGCAAATCTGACATGTGTCACTTTATGTGGTAATAACTTTGGAACGCTTTTACTTATCTAGGCCATTCTGAGATTGTTTTCTTGTGACACATCGTACTTCATGATAGTCATAAATTTGAGTCAATATATTTCACCCTTATTTATGAAAAAATCCCAAATTTACCAAAAATTTGGAAAAATTTCCAAATTTCAATTTCTCTACTTTCAAAATACACAGTAATACCTCCAAAAATAGTTATTATTTTACATTCCCCTTATGTCTACTTTATGTTGGCATCATTTTGTAAATGTAATTTTACTTTTTTAGGACGTTAGAGGGCTTAGAAGTTTAGAAGCCATTTTTCAAATTTTCACCAAATTTTCCAAAACCATTTTTTTAAACACCAATTCAGATATAAAGTGATTTTGAGGGGCTTACATAATGAAACCCCCCATAAATGACCCCATTTTAGAAACTACACCCCTCAAGTTATAAAAAACTGCTGTTACAAACTTTGTTAACCCTTCAGGTGTTCCACAAGAATTAAAGGAAAATGGAGGTGAAATTTCAAAATTTCACTTTTTTGGTAGATTATTCATGTTAATATTTTTTTTCTTGCAATACAGCAAGGGTTAACAGCAAACTAAACCTCAATACTCATTACTCTGATTCTGCAGTTTACAGAAATACCCCATATGTAGTGGTAAACGTCTCTATGGGTTTGTGGCAGTGGTCAGAAGGAAAGCAGCGCCATACGGATTTTGGAGGCAGATTTTGCTAGAATAGTTTTTAGGCACCATTTTGTAATTGAGAGACCCTGACGTACCCCTTCAGTGGAAACCCTCATAAAGTGACCCCATTTTGGAAACTACACCCTTCAAAGAATATATTAAGGGGGGTTCTGGCCACTTTGACCCCCTAAGCGTTTTACGGAATTTGGAAACACCAGGCTGTGAAAATGAAAAGTTTCATTTCTTCCAATAAAATGTTGCTTTAGCCCCAAATTTTTCATTTTCACAAGGGGTAACAGGAGAAAAGCACCCCATAATTTGTTACCCATTTTCTCCTGAATACGGCAACACCCCATATGTGGTGGTAAACTGCTGTGGGGGCACATGGCAGGACTCAAAACAGAAGGAGCGCCATATGGATTTTGCAGAACAGATTTTGATGGATTGGTTTGCGGGTGCCGTTGATTTTTAACTTTTTGAGTTATTGTCTTATGTGGGGGCTCATTTTTTGCGGGACGAGATGACGGTTTGATTGGTACCATTTTGGGGTACATAAGACTTTTGGATCGCTTTGTATTACAGTTTTTGTGAGTCAAGGTGAAAAAAAA
>ONZH01012017.1:12500-34952 GCA_900303285.1 Rhinella marina | reverse complement strand
TATTTAAAAAAAAAAAATCTGTAAAATTAAAACACCCATTATTGATGTTGGGTGACCCCAAAAAAAGATGATTGATGGCAGGTGAGCGGACGACTTGGCAATATACGTTGTGGGCTCAGATAGGCTTTGAATCACTGCATGAATTACTTAAAGAGAAAAGCTTCTTCCATGGAGCAGAACTGGCTGCAATGCCCACAGGCCTTACCCTGACGATCTGCAAACCATACTCACCATGACTCTCCACTAACCATCCCATGTCCACAGGTCCTGCCTGTGACCGTCCACCACCCATCCCATCTGCCGCCTCGCACCATACTAACCGGCTTTATCCTTAACATCTTTAACCCATACAGCCCTGGTGACTGATCATCTGCTTATCATTCCATACTAACCAAGCTTGTACCATCTACTGCAATGCAGAACCTCACCCCAGAGGATGGGAAGCAGCCACCTACCTGTACTGTGTGCCGCCCTCCATCCACAGGCTTCACTGAGGCCGCCCTTCTGTTTTCCTTCCTTTCCGGTTATGATCCCGTGCAATGATGTAATCACACTAAAGATGTAGCAGAGCTGAATTTGTCATGTATCTGTGACGAAAAGAGATACTCAATGTAAATGACTTGCATTACTTTTTTCTTGGTTCAGTATCCGATGCTAATTAAAGGGTTTGTCCAATTTAGAAAACTTAACCCCTATCCACAGGAGGCAGGACAGGTGTAGGACCGATGGGGCCCCCACTTATTAATGAGAATGGGGGCCCCTTTTTGAATGAAGAAGCATGCATACATTGATGTCCGCTCTCTATTCAACTCCATGGGACTGCCTGGATAGCGGGGTACAAGCACTTGGCTATCTCAGGCAACCCCATAGAGCAGCAGTGCGGGACCACCACATCGCTCAAAGAGAGGAGCCCTGCATCCCCTATCTTGTGGATAAGGACATAAGTTGTCTTGATAGGACAACCCCTTTAATATCTTACACCCTTAAAGGGGAATTCCATATGCTCAGAGTATGACATACTGTAAATGTCTGATACGCGCCGGTCCCACCTCTGGGATCCACGCCCGTCTCTTCTGATTGCTATGGAGGGGTCTGTTGGCCCGGCCGATGACAGTAAGTAATCTCCCTATTCTGTGAGGTTTAGCTGGGGGGATGTTGGGACTTGTAGTAGGCGCCGGATATACTTCACGGTCACTGAACCCTTTATTCATTCTCCATCATTATCTAGATTGTGAAGGGCCGGCCAGAAATCCACCATTAATCTTCTCTCCCTACAAGCTGCTGGACGCTTAACCCTTTCCTTACAGCCGCGTGAACAGATCGTGCATCGCATGACGTGATGTTTTCCATCGTGTGCTCCATACGTTGGGTTTATTTTAGGTGGTGGGATTGAACCGGTCAGCCTGGTTCTGTGCTGGACCCTATGGGCTTTCGCCACAATTTTTCCAAAACCATAGCTTTGCAAGAATCAAACCTGACCGTGATATGTGAATAAGGCTGAGACGACACGGCAATCTTGTCTCAGGTGTCATGTGACCAAGGATCGCAGCACAGCAATGAATGAGGTCGCAGTAAGTCGTGGGGCGCCCCCTTTCATTTCTATGGCTGAACAACAAGAGCGCCATGTAGCCCCAGCCTTAACCCCAAGTCACAATGTGCTCTACATGATCTGCTGCCATTTCATGATCAGCGAGGGTCCCCCCTGCAGCAGCAGCGCTCCAGTACACTGCACGGCGGGTGGTCCGGCATCAGCGAGCAGAGGAAAAACAGTGAATAAGCAGCACTATAAAGGCATCATTCACACAACTGTATTTTTGCTTTGCATCCGATCCGCACCCATTCATTTGCGCAAAAAATGTGCGCTATTTGTAAGTCCCGCAAAGGAACTAGAACATGTCCTATTCTTGTCAATTTTTCAAACAATAGGCATTGTTATAATGAGTCCACAAAAAAACGGATGCAACACAGATGTCATCCATATTATTTGCGGAACGCAAAATACATTTGGCCATGTGAATGCACCCTAATACAGCCTGATCATAAAGTGATGGCATGTTAGCATATACTTGCAACATACAATCACTTTATAGGATGGGAATACCCCTTTACCGTGAACATCCAGCTCAATAAACAGGGCGAAATCTGTGCCAGCTAGGAGTACATTTCAGCTACCATTTATGCCAGTTTTTGCCATAATTATAGTAAATCTGGTGATGCCCCGTTCCGCCTGCTAAGCCCTGCAGCTCTTAAAGGGAACCTGTCATCTCCGAAACACCCCCTGAACTAGAGTAAGTGTTGTATAGTGTAAGTGATGCTGAATCCGAATATGTAAGTTTTATCTTCATACTCACTTCCATTCTGACGCTGTGCTCCCAGAAACCGGCAGTAAAATGCACTCACTGGACTCTTCTTTGAGTCCGCTCCATTATGTGGGTGAGCACCGGAGTCCAGTGAGTGCATTTTACTGCAGGTTTGTGGGAGCACAGCATCAGAATGGAAGTGAGTATGAAGATAAAACTTACATATTCGGATTCAGCATCACTTACACTATACATCTCTTACTCTAGTTCAGGGGGTGTTTTGGAGATGACAGGTTCCCTTTAAATCTGCTTTCAGTGTAAGGGCTCATGCACATGAACGTATTTTCTTTCCGTGTCCGTTCTGTTTTTTTTGAGGACTGTATGCAGAACCATTCATTTCAATGGGTCCGCAAAAAAAAACGGAAGTTACTCCCATCTGCATTCCATTTCCGTATGTCCGTATTTCCTTTCCGCAAAAAAATAGAACATGTCCTATTATTCTCCGCATTACGGACAAGGATAGGACTGTTCTATTAGGGGCTGGCCCTTCCGTTCCACAAAATACGGAAAGCACACGGACATCATGCGTATTTTTTGCGGATTGCAAAATACGTAAGGTCGTGTGCATGGGCCCTAAGTCAGAAGAGTGTGCTCAGTCTGGGTACGCGCATCTGACACTTTACTGGGTTGTCTGGTTTACAAAATCTAGCAACTTTTGCATTACACAAGACAGACATTAGTTTGAATGGGAAACAGTCATGCTTCATTTCGCCTGTGGTGGCGCTGCAGGGAAATTGAGCATTTGTTTCTAAGCTTATGCTGTTGCTCAGTTTACGTGAGGGCACTCACAACTGACTGGTTGGCGGTAGTGTCAGCCAGTAGGATGCAATCAAGAGGTCATTTTGTCTCTGTATTAACCACAATATCAGACTAAATGCCATGTAACGAGTGCAGCATTACCTGGGGAAGCATTTGGGATGAACACAACCCCATATTTCTACAGCCCTTTACTGGGAGTGAGGTGGAATACCCTTTAGGCCCCATTCCTCACAAAAGTATTTTGGTTCTTCATTTCTGAGGATTGGATGTGGACCCATTTTTTCAATAGGGGCGTAAAAAGTGTGGACAGCACACTTTTTACGCTGATGACGAGGTGATGAAAGCCGATACTTTACCGTCTTCCTTTTACGTTCAACAGATGAGATGAATGACCACCAGAACACGCTGTCTTACGTCCTCATTAATCCGCCGCCCGACACGCGACTGGAGCTCAACGACATTGTGTAAGTACATGCCAAATGTAAAGAAAAGATAGATATAAAAAAAAGTGGAAATGCAGTTCTTACAGATCATTCCAAAACCTAGAATTGCTAATTCTAGGAGCATACAAGATACAGTAAGCTTCCAGTACAGGACTGAGGGGGTTAAATGACCATAGTGGTGTCGCTCTCCTTTTCTTGTCCAGGAGTAGTAATTTATATAGGGCTCACAGTCTTCACTGCTCTCTGCTTCTTGCTCCCAGCTCGACATACTGGGGATGACTCCAGGCACTGGGATAGCTGCTTTCTGGGAGTTAATGGCATATCGCTATGATAGGCCTCAATGCCAGATACAGGGGGGGGGGCTGGTATTTAGTATTTAGTCAGCCACCAATTGTGCAAGTTCTCCCACTTAAAAAGATGAGGTCGGCCTGTAGTTGACATCATAGGTAGACCTCAACTATGAGAGACAAAATGAGAAAACAAATCCAGAAAATCACATTGTCTGATTTTTAAAGAATTTATTTGCAAATTATGGTGGAAAATAAGTATTTGGTCAATAACAAAAGTTCATCTCAATACTTTGTTATATATCCTTTGTTGGCAATGACAGAGATCAAACATTTTCTGTAAGTCTTCACAAGGTTGGCACACACTGTTGTGGTATGTTGGCCCATTCCTCCATGCAGATCTCCTCTAGAGCAGTGATGTTTTGGGGCTGTCGCTGGGAAACACTGACTTTCAACTCCCTCCAAAGGTTTTCTATGGTGTTGAGATCTGGAGACTGGCTAGGCCACTTCAGGACCTTGAAATGCTTCTTATAAAGCCACTCCTTCGTTGCCCTGGCGGTGTGCTTGGGATCATTGTCATGCTGAAAGACCCATCCACGTTTCATCTTTAATGCCCTTGCTGATGGAAGGAGGTTTGCACTCAAAATCTCACAATACATGGCCCCATTCATTCTTTCATGTACACGGATCGGTCGTCCTGGTCCCTTTGCAGAGAAACAGCCCCAAAGCATGATGTTGCCACCCCCATGCTTCACAGTAGGTATGGTGTTCTTTGGATGCAGCTCAGCATTCACTCTCCTCCAAACACGACGAGTTGTGTTTCTACCAAACAGTTCTACTTTGGTTTCATCTGACCATATGACATTCTCCCAATATTCTTCTGGAACATCCAAATGCTCTCTAGCAAACTTCAGACGGGCCCGGATATGTACTGGCTTAAGCAGGAGGACACGTCTGGCACTGCAGGATCTGAGTCCCTGATGGCGTAGTGTGTTACTGGCGGTAGCCTTTGTTACGTTGGTCACAGCTTGCTGCAGGTCATTCACTAGGTCCCTCTGTGTGGTTCTGGGATTTTTGCTCACAGTTCTTGTGATCATTTTGACCCCACGGGGTGAGATCTTGCATGGAGCCCCTGATGGAGGGAGATTATCAGTGGTCTTGTATGTCTTCCATTCTCTAATTATTGCTCCCACAGTTGATTTCTTCACACCAAGCTGCTTGCCTATTGGAGATTCATTCTTCCCAGCCTGGTGCAGGTCTACAATTTTGTTTTCTGGTGTCCTTCGACAGCTCTTTGGTCTTCACCATAGTGAAGTTTGGAGTGTGACTGTTTGAGGTTGTGGACAGGTGTCTTTTATACTGATAACAAGTTCAAACAGGTGCCATTACTACAGGTAATGAGTGGAGGACAGAGGAGCCTCTTAAAGAAGAAGTTACAGGTCTGTGAGAGCCAGAAATCTTCTTGTTTGTAGGTGACCAAATACTTATTTTCCACCATAATTTGCAAATAAATTCTTTAAAAAATCAGTCAATGTGATTTTCTGGATTTGTTTTCTCGTTTTCTCTCTCATAGTTGAGGTCTACCTATGATGTCAATTACAGGCCTCTCTCATTTAAGTGGGAGAACTTGCACAATTGGTGGCTGACTAAATACTTTTTTTTTCCCCACTGTAGGTACGGGTCCCACCTATGAGACCTGCTGCTGTATCCAGAACGGAGCCCCCACAGTGAATGAGAGCACAGCAGGCATGCATGGTGCGCTCTCCATTCATCGCTATTGGGGGGGTTCTGAAAATAGCCGGCTATTTTTGGAAATCCCAAAGCAGTTCACAATCCTTCAATTTGGGGGCTCTAATCTGGAAATAGGAGCAGGTCCCAAAGCTAGGACCTTTAACTATCCTAGTGATATACCATCAACGTCCAAGATAGGTAGAACCCTTTAATTTAGTATATATGGCTCACACAGACATGGCCACCGCTATGGGACTGGTGGAAATAGGAACTATACGATAGCAGTGAATGGAGGGTGGGCATGCATGCATGGCGGCTCACTTCAAGGGCCCCATTCTGGTAATAGGCACTGGTCCCTCCTCTGAGACCTGCTCCTATCTGACATTGATGGCATATTCTAGGGCTTTTGTGGGGTTATTTTTGTTTTGTTTTTAATACAGAGTTTAGACAGGCATTTTTAAGGGGGGTTTGTTTTCTATACTGAAGCCTACAGAAAAATGCCTGAAAAAAAAAAAATAAATAATACAGCATACTAGGTAAAAGTCATGGACCCAAAAGTGATGACCACCACGAGTAAATGCAGTTTAGTGCGTTTCCCATTTCCCTAACATCTGGCCATGGTGTTTTATAAAATATGAATGCGTGCAATTTTCGCCCCTTGGAGGTACTTCTATAAATCAGTTTTGTGAATTCAGTTTTATAAATTCTATATATTTTTGAAAATGTACATTTTCCTCCCCGCCAGATATCTCATCAGATCGGATCCTTTAGCTCATGTTGCCAATGACACCCAAAGCCGAAAAAGCAGCAATAGTTACAAGACCGAACAAACGGGAAATCCCGAAACGAGGGGACGAGACGCAGCTATGAGGACAAGCCTGACTCATGGACGTGGTGCCTAACCCTGAACAGAACTCTACTGTACATATCAGCAGCCGGGATCGGCCCATGAGTCACATGTGAGCTGGACTTTGGACAATGGTCTTCACTGCCAGCGACAGATACTGACCCCCAGAGACATGCAGTATGGATTCACGGGGACTTTTGATTCAAAACAAAAACTTGTTTTGTACCATTTCAGTAAAAGTCAACCATTGGGTTCATGGCCTGTACCAGTCTTGTATGATGGCACCATTACAGATTAACCCAGTGCCACAACATACTCTGTATTGATTGCACTAGACAACTCCAAATCACCGTGGGTCGTACGATACGTTACCCACGTCTCTCATTAAACTCAGTCACGGTATTTTGTTTTCTCGCTGAACAAAAACTCTTGTAGTTTTTGCAAATCATATTTAGATTTTGTTTCCCATCTAGAAATGTATCGTCCTGGGTATGAGACTGAGGTGCTACTAGCAGTAACAGGAGATATACAGTATGTACAGTATTGCTTTACCCCAGTCTGCTACTATACTACCGTATGGGAGGAGCATGTATGCAAGGGCGGTTACTATCATAATATCCCAGGGCATGTCAGACTAACTCATTTGAATATACCCCTCCCCTGCCACTTGATAGCCACTCCCACATTGATCCATTTAGCATCTAGGATGAGACCACACACAATTTACCATCTTCGGGCCCCCACAATGGTGCTATGTGCCTTATTCCAGCCAAACATTTGAAGCAACATACCGTGCCAATATTTGAAAGATTTTTTTTTTTAAATATTCCCTTTATACAAATAGAATGAAAGATTTTTTTTTTCAGCCCTTTGCAATTTTAACAAAGCACAGAAAGCAGGAACGCAGAGTGAGTAACCGAGGACTGTACAGTGGAGATGACAATGTGTACGTGCCCCAAATAAGTATGGCCTTCCTTTTATCTCTATGTATTTGTATGGGGAAATCAATGTGTTTGCTTTTTTTACGTGTACATATCATGGTGTTCAGGTGCTTGGAAAACAATTGAACACCAGTGTATAATATTTGCTATTTATGAAGAACCTACCTTACCAGTATTAATGCCCAGGTATGTTACGAGAGGGGAAAAAATTGACAGGATGTGTGCGCTTTGCAACCCAAATTTGTATTATTGTCCTGGTGCACTGAAAAATAAAATGAAATCGGCAAATAGTGATGACTGAAAACGGCCTACCATTTGGTGTCTCCATTTCCTATGTAGAACTAGGCGTTTCCATGGTAACAGACTACAAACAACCCTTGTGTAGTCTGGTCCAGCTGTCGTGTTCCTTTTTTCCCATCTGTCCTCTAAAATACATTCTGTAGGTTAAGAGCCCTTTCCACGGACCGATTCTTGGCCAGATAACCGCTAACAAGTAATTATCTGGCGGTGAAAAAGTGCCACCGATTACCCAATGAACGAGCGAAACACTCGTTCATTGGGTAATTACAGTAGTCATTTGGTGGCAGCGTAAACGGCCTCTGCTGCCAAAAAAACAAAGAATCAATATGGGGACGAGTTATGGCATTAGCGATTGCTCCTCTCCACCCTGTGGAAGAGATCGCTGCATGTAAAGGCGGCAGTCTCCTCTGATGAGCAGTCGATTGCCGGGAAGGAACGCTTCCTCGCCTGCAAAATTCGCCTGTGTAACTCTCCAATTTTTGCCAATTTTAAAAGTTCACAAATAATCTTGTGTAAACTTATTAGTCTGCCATCCTTTTTCTAAAAAGTGGCGAGCGTAGCATAAAATCAGTCCCAAAATTTTGTGCAAAAATGGCATGCACCAAAATTTCAGCGAGAAATGTGGTGCACTGGGATCAATAAATTCCCTCCAGTATTCTTTTGCAGACTATTACTCTACTCAGTGCCTTAACCCAGCCACAGACCTGTTCCTCCCCCACCCCATTCATGTCTACATATTCTTCGAAAAAAAATCCAGTTTCTGGTAGTAAACTATCACAATTAATAAATTATCACTACAACTAATCAAAACCTGTGGCCCCGACAGAAAGAGACCGAGGTTTATGGCCCGGTATTATGTCACCCACAGAATAAATCTACACCAGCTAGGACTGGGAGTAGATTTCAGATATAATTTACAAATCGTATTCTGTACATAATTGTGAATGTGTCATCTGCGGTGGCCACACCCTCTTTCACTAATCCCCACCCACTTTTTTGAAAAGTGGCTAGAGGAACAAGAATAATTAAAATACACACATTGTTGTGCCAAAAACCAGGCGGAAGTCTTTTAAGGTTTTAGGGGTAGTTTACAAAGACAAAATTCTGTCTGCCTGTAGCCACCTCTAGAGGGAGCTTACTGCATACATGTTTATTTTGTTCAATGGGAGCCTAAAGCTCCCCCTAGTGGTGGCCACGTGTTACCCATACAGATGAGCGAGCATGCTCGGCCGAGTGTACTCGGGAGCAATTTTCGAGTAGTAGCGTACGCATTTTATAATCTGTACGCTAATGCATACACACCTTATAAATTTGTACGCTAACGCGTACAAATTACAAGCTGCGTACAGATTAGAAGATGCGTACGCTACTACTCGAAAATTGCTCCCGAGTACGCTCTCTAGTTACCCACAATAAAAAACTGGAGCAGCAGCTGTAAATGGCCTAAAATAACAAGAGCAGCCATACTTATCCCTTTCCTCCCATCTCCTGCTTTCCATGCTGTGCTCCAGTCTTCCCCGCCTTCGTTTATTCTCCTGTCTGAAGCAGTGACGTTCCCTGCACACCATGTCACCTCTGCAGCCAGTCACTGGCCTCAGGGGTGATGTGTATATGGAATGTCACCACTGCAGCCAGGATTATGACGACGTCAGCGGCGGGGAGGGGCAGAGGACAAATGCAGTAAGTATCTCTTCCTTTCTTATTTTAGGCCTTTTATAGCTGCTCGCATTTTTATTTAAAGGGGTTGGCCTACTTGGGACATTGATGGCATATCACTAGGACATACAATCAATGTCAGATAGGAGCAGGTCCCAGAGGTGAGACCTGCACCTATATCCACAACAGGACCACCAAAGAGAAGGAGAGAGCTCCATTCATCGCTATGGGAGTGGCTTTAGAGGACTTCGCCTCTCCTGACCTGTCTGTTTTAGTATCTACGTTTATGTTCCCTATAAAATTATTTTGAGCCGTATTTCATTAGAACATGGTGCTGTTCCTTTGTTATTCCTCCTGGAAAAATACAAATTCCCAGTGTAATGATTCCCCTTGCCACCACTGATTGGCCACTGTAAGACTGTATAGGGACACGCTCCCAACTAACACCCAGCTGCCAATTTATTCACATATTTCCAGGAGGAATAGCACTTTGCATTGTACATCTCTGTAATTAAATACGCTGCAACTTCTGATTATTATATGGTATAATTGACTGAAGATACAGAACTAATTAAATGGATGGAAAATCTTTCCATTTTAATTATTCCGTACTGGTATCAGTGATTAAAGGGGTTATCTAACCTCAGACATTGGGGGGCATATCACTAGGCAGGGGCGGACTGGGAACTTAAAGTGGCCCTGGAAAAAAATACTAAAAGTGGCCCCATTTTGTAGTCCAGTCCAAATTGATGGAAGGCAGTGGCAACAATATCATATTGTGGCACATTATACCGCCCCAACAGAGCCAAATACCACAGTCCATCACAAAATACAGCCCCAAAAACTTCCACTGGCCGGCCATAAGAAAGGCTTGGGCGGCTCCCTGGGCAGTGGCCCACAGGGAAATTTCCCTGTAAGGTCTATGGCCAATCCACCCCTGCCGATAGGTGTGGGTCCCCAGAGGTGCGACCTGCACCTATCTTTAGAACGGAACCTGCGAAGTGAAGGAGTGCACAAAGCGCATGCGCAGCTGTTCTCCATTCATTCCTATGGGAGCGTTGAAAATACCCGAGCGCTGGCTATTTCCGTGAGCCCCATGAAAGTGAGTGGAGCGGTGGCTGCGCTTGCAATTCCCGTTCATTTCAAAGGGACTACTGAAAATAGTTGAGTGCACCGCACAGCTATTTTCAGCAATCCTATAGGAATGAATGGAGGACGGCCACACATGCACTTTGTGGGCTCTGTTCTAAAGATAGGCGTGGGACCCGCACCTATCAGACATTGGGGGCATGTCCTAGCGATATTCTCCCCAATGTCTGAGGTGAGAAAACCCCCTTTAATAACCAGTTGCAGGGAACATCAGCTTAATTGAGTTGGTCATTTCCACTTTTACAGTACAGTTATTTACAGGCCATGCACATCTCCCTACCATATATATTCTGCAACTGGATTTTATTTAAAAAAATCTACTATTTTGTGTGTAAAACTTAGAAAGATCTGTCTCCATGGCAGCAGACTACAAACAAACCGTATGTAGTCTGATTCTGCAGTCAGACTCCCTCTTGCATCTGTTGCATTCGTCTTCCTAACCTACAATATGGAAGGGGGTAACCTATCATAACAGTTACTTAGATCATTGCTAAGTATCATCCTAAGTCTGTCAGAGCCTCATACACTTTAATACTGAATGGAGAAAAATCTCACTACAGTATTAATGCGAAGTTTTGAACAAAGCGACTTAAGATGCAACATCCAAAGCTCGCTTTGCCCAACACTAAAAATTATTAAATAATTATTAATCTGGCAAGTTTACTAAATTTTGGCGTTTATCTATGACTGCAGGATCCGACTACAAAGGATCTTGTTTGTAGTCTGTTACCATGGAGTACATTTATATTTTTATTTTTTTCTATTAACATGGCTTTGAAAGCACAAACAAAAGTTAAAGGGGTTGGCGGGGTTCAGAGCTGAACACGGACATACCCTTAATTTCACCCAGGCAGCCCGCCTGATGTTATCCTATGCCCTCTGCTAATTAGTGCAGGGCAAAGGCATTTAGCCTGGTTCCGGTGAAGAATCGGGCTCTGCCGGGCGGAGGCTTCCACCCAGCAGTGAGCCCGGTGACGTCACCGGAGCCGATGGGCGGGCTTTAGCACTGCTCTAGCCAGTAAAACGGTTAGGGCAGCGCTAAAGCTGGCCCATTACAGCCGGTGAGTGACGTCACCGAACACACTGCCGGGCGGAAGCCTCCACTGTGTTATGCAAACAGGAAAACATGAGAGGCTCTGATGCTAACATCAGGCGGGCTGCCTGGGTGAATTTAAGGGTATGTCCGTGTTCAGCTCTGAACCCGGACAACCCCTTTAATTATACTGATGTTAGAAAAATCCGTCTGAACGCAGCATCTGCTCACCGCAGGGTTTTTTTTTTTTTTTTAAACCACAGCAGTTTTCAAAGCCACTGCACTTCCTTTAGAACTTTTTTACACTTATGGTTTTGTGCAGTTTTGTCACACTGACATGACCTCTAACTGTAACGCTCATTGTATTAGAAAATGAAAGCAAGTTTTAATTGGTTGTCAACTTTTTTGTGCACATCCTTTTACACTTGTCCCAATATTGTTCAGATGACTGTAACGTGGTCGGATTTTAGGGTTTAGTTTTATCCAGACCTCCCACAGTTCTGCTTACAATGAAACCCCTGCGGTAATCTGGGTTTGGTGCTGTAGAACTGCAGGCATAGAACAGTGGTGTAATAATGTGTTACCCTGCAGTCAAGCACATGGAAGCAGAAGTTACCGTCTTATTATCCAGATCATTACCTGCATGTAAAAAAAAACAACAAAATCCTCACTAGGTTGATTATGCAAGTGGTGCAGTATGGACCCTAGAAGGGGGCTCTGCACGTCATACGCTGATGTGAATATATCATATAAGCAATGCAATCCCTCCTATCTAGAGATATAGCCTTCAGATATCTATAGCAAAAAGCATCCTATAAAGATCTCCCATGAATGAAGCATGTATTTTTTCTTACTTGAGTCTAGATTTGCGATGATGAACGGGATGGGCGATGAGATTTTGTACAGTTTTTTCTTAATATCGGTTCTATGTAAAGAGTATTACAATAATAAAGATGCTGCATGCAGCTGGATCAAGCCGTCTCCTGTTTCTATGGGGCAGTTTTATAACGGGACAGTTGTTTAAGTTATTAAAGGGGTTGTGCAGCTTTTTTTTTGGGGGGGAGGGGGCGGCTCTTTGGCAGAACTGCGAAGGGAAGCATACTTCTCTGCTCGGCCCCCGGGATATAAACCTCAGTTTTAATGCCACTGCAGCCAACCACTGGTCACAACAGTGACCTCCCCCCCCAACCCCCGGTTACGTTTCGTGACCCTTTCACATGATGCAAGGGGAGCAGTTCACCGCTGTGGCGTCAAAACGGAAGTTTACATCCTGGGAGCAGAGCAGAGAAGCTGATGCCAGGGAGGTCAGGTCTGCCAAAAAGGGGGATTTTGCCAAAACCCTCTCCCAAAGGTGCACAACCCCTTTAACCCCCTAACTGTTTTGCCAGAGTGGAGCTCCAGCAGTGGGAAAAGTAGCTACCTGGAGGGGGGAAGGGCTGCTTTAGATGCTGCTACCTCCTGAATGGTAGCAGCTAGAAACATGCAACTGGTCTTGTTTGAAAGCAGACATTAAAAGCTTTCAGACAGTACCAAAATATACCAGCAATATGTTCAGGACAGAGAAAGATATTACTGATAGAAAATCAGGATGCTGTGAATGCAGCTGAAAATGACAGTAAAAAAAAGGTTTCACTTGCGATTATTTTAGCTGTCATTTGTATTAAAGTCTGGACTGTCAGCTTTCAGACAAGACCATGTTTCTAGCTGCTACCATTGAGGAGATATCATCATCTAAAGCAGCCCTCCAGTTAGCTACTTTTCACACTGCCGGAGCTGGACTCAGGCAGAACAGTTAGGTGGTTAAAGAACTTATCACCTATTCTCATTATAGGGGATAAGTATCGTACCGCGGTGGAGGTCTGACCACTGGGACCAAAGGTGGACTGGAAACTTAAAGTGGCCCTTGGAAAAAAAAAAAACCCCTAAAAGTGTCCGCATGTTGTATGTGTGTCCAAAATGTACAGTATTGTAATTGACTGTAGTGCAGCACAAAATACCTCTCCAGCTGCAATATTCACCTGCACAACAATACAGCTGAATACAAGAGGATAGGATCCACCGCCCACCAGGTGCAGAGGTACTGTACCTGATGCGCCTAACATTAATTAATGCAGAGCATCAGATCGCTATGTACTCGGAGGAGGGCTCAGGAGGTCCCCTGTGCATCGGCCCACTAGGAAATTTCCCAGTAGGGTCTATGGCCAGTCTGCCCCTGACTGGGACCACAAATGATCATGAGACCAGGGTCCCTCAGTTAAAGGGGTTATCCCATAATAAAAAAAAAAAAAAAAAAATGAAATGCATCATACAGTCCAGCCCTGTACCTCACATGGATCCAGAGATTTCCCCATTCATTGCTCCAATTGTTCTGCTAGATGTATATGAAGCTGGCAGCGTAGAGGGAGTGTGCTTTCTCAGAAGATATGTCCTTTCTGCCGCAGCTGCAGTAGATACGGCTGGTGGCAGCTGAAAGATGGAACTGAGCATGTGCGACCACCTCAGCAATGTTACTGAGGTGGACAGAGAAATAATACAGATACATTTTATTGAAGGAGTCAGTGGCTATACTAAATTTAATTTATAAACTTATAAATACATGCAATTACAAAAGTATTCAGATTCAGGGGTTAAGACTGAAAAATGTAGAATATTTTGTAATGGAACAACAAACATCACACATGTACAAACTCACACTCCATTCAATTCTATGGGACTGTACGGCGCTCTGTCACTCCCAAAGAAATGAATGGAGCAGCGGCATGAACGACCATTGCTCCACTGACTTCAGGACCTGTTCTTATGATTAGTCGGGGTCTCAATGGATTAGCTACTAATCACCTATCCTGCTACCTATTAATGCATTACTGTCAAATATTGAAGGTTTCCGCACTACTTACCAGTTCATTTGCAGATGCCATTGACCCCAGTTAATAAGTAAATCCTTAGAAAAAAGCATTGCCATTCTTTTTACCTTTATTACATATAACAAGTTGGTGCTTATTTTCAGGAATGTGGATGTAAATCTTTACATCTTCAAGGGCACTTTACTCATTTTGGGCTAATTTTTTTTTTTTTTCAATTGGTCTTTATTGAAAATGTTCAGCAGTTTCTGAGATACAAGATTTAAAAAAAAAAAAAAAAAAAAAAAAAAAATCAGTCTGCAAGCTGTCAGTCTGTTTTCTTTTAATCCCATCATCTAACAGCTCATGTGTAGCACTTACCTTTGATCTGACCACACCACATAAACACTTATGCCTCTTTCACACGAGCGGGAGAGCATTATATGCGATCCCAGTCAGTGCCGGAGTCCAGCCCTGTAGATGCGTTGCGGGAGACATGCGAGTCTCCCGCTCGTGTGAAAAGGGTATTAAAGGCTATGTATATCTTTGGGGACAATTTGTTTTCTTATTGCATTTTACTCATTATGAGCTAAAAATCATTTTTTCAATTGGTCTTTATTAAAAATATGGAGACTTTTTCTCTGTACAGAGCTGAGATGTTCTATTAGCAGAATCTGGATTTTCTTTCTGCTCAGTCAGGCAGGGAGTTGACAGGCTCCTTATCTCTGCTCTCTGACATTATAAACGCATCAAAGCTCAATCCTTATCTTACTGATAAGAATGTGGCTTAAGGCTAGGGCTACATGACGACATGTGCGTGACACATAGTGCACAACTACACTCGCAACAGTTGTCGCGCAACATTGTGTTGCACCAATGTCGCGCGACAATTTTTACAATGGAAGTCCATGGTGTTGCACTGCGACACGACAGTCGCAGAAAAACCCATCCAAAATTGATTTTTTTTTTTTTGCAACTATCGTGTCGCAGTATGTCGCATATCGCAGCGCGACACCATAGACTTCCATTATAAAAATTGTCGTGCAACAAGAAGTCGCGTGACAACTGTCGTTGTGTAGCCCTAGCCTAAGGGCCCTATTACACGGGCAGACAGAGTAGACGATTGTCGGGAGGGAAGCGTTTTCTCCCGTCAATTGCCTGCTCACTCGAGGAGGAGACTGCTTCTTTTACATGCGGCGATCTTCTCCTCAGTATAGGGACAAGCAATTGCTAATGCATCACTTTTCCCTATATTTTCTGTCGGCAGCAGAATGCCCATTACACAGCGCAATCTGCCGCAGGCAAACCAGGATTTTTTAAACATGTTAAAAGATCTCGATTTGAGCAATATCAGTGGCAGTATTACACTGCCATATGAACACTCGTTAGCGATCACCTTGACGATAATCTCCTTGTGTAATAGGGCCTTAAATAAGTGTTTATGGCCTCTAATTTAGAGATAAGGTTTATTAGATGATCGGCGCAAAGTGAAAGTACCAGTCACACAGCTAGAAAAACGGTTAACCCTTTGTGACAGAATGGCTCAATATTTTTAATAAAGGCCAATTGAAAAAAATTATTTTTAGCCCAAAATGAGTAAAATGCAGTCCTAAAAAAAATTTGCCCCAGAAGGTGTACACAGCCTTTAACATGCAAAAAGGTTTTCTGCGATAATTCAGAAAAGTAATATAAGATTAGGACATTAATCCCAGGTAAGAGAATCTAGACAGAGGGCTCGAAAAGCATCAATAAGACTTCTACATACTGCAGTTTACACAAGATTATATATCAGTTCTGTTATCAGATTCACAAGTGGCGGAAAGTTCCAGACTCTTCTTTAAGGTATACATGACATGCAAGACGGCCAGTTCTTGATCTGCTTTCAGTTCCTCCTTACTTGGAGGTACATATAGGTTATCTGGTTTAGACGAGGTTAATTTAGGAGCTTCTTCTGCTTCTCTGACAGTTTCTGGGACTTCAGCATAATGTATAAACTCTCCAGATACTTTCAGAATTGTAGATTTGCTAAGACACGAATATCATCCATAGTTGTGTCATCCACTGGGACCCCACAAGAGATTTCTGGTCTCTGACTCCTGGCATACAAGTAGGTAAGATATTTAATCGCATCGGTCATCTTCGAGGACCCCTCAGTGTCACCGCTGGTTTGCCTCATGCTACTGGACACCATATTTGTAGGGTTTGTTACTTCTGTGCCGTTGTTGATTGGCTGTTCTTCTAAAGGAAATGCATTCAAGTTGCTGTCATCTTCAAGACATCGAGTCTTTTCAGATACTGGAAACACAGATTGGAAAGGTCTCCTCGAAAGTCTGGTTGAAATGTAATCTTTAAGGTCTTGTCCGATGTCTCGGATGCATGGAGCAGTCTTGACGGTTTTGTTTGCGTCAAGCTTTCGGGCACCGATATTTTTTCTGATCTTTGTGGTCACATCTTTACTTCTTGGCAAGTTTGACCGAAGACTTGACTGATCTTCTGAATCAGAATTGTGTGTTTCTTTCATTGTGTCTTCTTCTCTGGTTTCTTTACGATTGTTCTTCGGTTTTTGTTGCCTGCAGGTCAACGAGTCCGCAGGTTTGTATTTGTTTCCAACAAGTTTGTCTAATTGATTGGTTTCTACGTGACTGTCTTCTTCATGGCTAACATAGGACATATCTAGATTACTAGTACAGCATTCAGTCGGTGTATTGTCCTGCCTTATGTTATGGATGCCTTGATCATTAACAGTTTCCATCGTCTTATCTTTACTTCTGGGAGCCTCATGTTGACTTTTTTGGACTGTTGTAGCAAGAGAGGAAGAGGTTACATCCTTCAAAGGATCTTCATGTTCACCGGGATCTTCTCTTTTTCCATTCAAGTCCAAAGAAAACTGGTGACAAGCAACATCTTTTGATCCATCATGAGCTATCATAGTATCTGAGCTTTCTTCTCTACATTCTTCTGCATCCTTACCAGTTACCATTTCCTCAACATTGGATGTTTGCATTAGATTTGTATGGTCCATGGTTTGTTCGTTCATCACTATTCTCTCCATATCATAATGTTGGGGTGGTCGCTGAGCGTCGGCCATCTGATTTTCTGAATGCCTTTCTGAGAGATCTTCCAATGTGCTACATGTATGAAGAGTGTTCCGACCCATGTCTTTTCCTCCAGCTATGCTACCAAGCTCTTCAGGACATGAGGCCTTCTTGTCGCTTTCATCTTTGTGGTGATACTGTTGGAGGACACTTTTATTACTGAGACTATCTGCTTCACAAGTACTAATGTCACTGTTGACTGCATGGTGTCCGTTGTCTAACAAGGTGCAATGGTCACTGTCATCTGTACATTGAGGAACTGTAGAAGCCTCCAGGATATCATATTTTGACGACAAGCTTATGGTACTTGATCGTTTTAAGATATCTGCAGTATTCGGCCATGCTGAAATCTCATCACCATCTTGAATTGAGATGGAGTAAGAACCAGAAGGTGTAAGTTGGGTTTCAGTAGGGAGGTTAATATCAGAAAAGCCACCTGAGCTCAGACCCTGCTCCTCCGTGGACAATGGGGGACTCATGGCTGCTAGTGTTCATGGTTTCTACTGGTTCAGATGGAAAGTCTTGACTGGTTTCAAATGTTGTAGCATCTGGTTGGGTCTTCATGTTGCTTCTTGGGTCCCTGGCAACAGGTATGGCCTTTGAGTCTGGTTTAGATATTAGCCTTCCTCTATTAAAGCTTGGGTTCCTATTCGATTATCAAGCATTACGGAAAGGACGGGACAACTTTTAGCTTTTACATTCTGGTTACCTCTTTGTTTAATAGTTTTGCATTCTCCTGATGTTTTAGCCTCTTCAGAAATAGCTGGTAAACTTAGATTACACTGCAGATCATCATCTGGGTTGCTTTCATTCATAACAAGACCTTCCGATTGGACATCAGAGTTGGTAAGATGAACTTTATTGGGATTTGGTAGACCTGACGATACATCGGTGAACTTCTTGTCTCTTACGACGCTCTGTTCTTGGACCTTGATAACCAGTATGTCATCTTGTCCTACTGTCTTACCTCCAGATAAATCATCGATGATTGGTAGATGAAGGTTGCTACAAGACATGCTGTACCCAATTGCAGTCCTTAAGGGACCCTCTGTTTGGAGGTTAATGGCTGGGAGTTCTAGATTACTAGACGACACCACTTGTGACATCTCATCTTCTCGTAACATTCCTCCACATGGACCTCTGAAGTCTTGAAGAGCTTCACTGTTATCATAACTTACAAGATCTTGTGCTTGGATATTTAAGACTTTTAGATCTGGTTTGCAATGGTGCCGTATCTTCTCCTGTGCTGTACCACTCTCCTGCAGAGTTCTCAGGTTGCAACGTCACTGCCATTTGGGCCCAAGATGACCAGATACATCATACAATCCCTCTCCTGCCCTGATGAGACCTTAGTTAGGACATCTAGAGTGGGCAAGTTTCTCATACATGGTGAATCTTCTGCCAGTCTTTCACTGCTTACCATGGCCCCTGCTGATAAGTCAATGCCAGGAAGATCTGTGTTATAATACCGATACACATTCTGTGGCGTTCTTTTTGCCAGTTTCCTCTTGAACTAGTTCCGAGTATTCTAGATTAGCAGAAATGAGGCTGGATTATGATTTTCGTATACACTCAGGTTGGGCAAACTGACACAAGTCTTCTTGGAAGAAATTGCTGGATTTGTCGGGATCTGGCCTTCACAGGGTTTGGAGAGCAAAAGAGGCAATGCTGGTCTTCCTGTAGAAAGAAAAAAAAAATCAAGACAATCAAAATTTACTGTATTAATACAAAGGAAAATGAATCCTTAAAAGGGGGAGGATGGGGTTCGGAAATAAAACACCAAGTATATCAGAAATTTGCTGAACTTTTAATTCTAAAATGATTAGACATGTTAGAAAACTCAGGCTTTACACGCACTCTTTTTGGAGTTTGATAATGCACAAGAAAAACCCACATTTTCAAGTGTTTTTTGAAAAAACTTTGGGTATGCTGATTCTGGAGGGAAAAAAAAAAAAAAAAAAAAAACATCAGTGACCCCAAAAATCCAACAAAAAAAAGGAAAAAAAAAACACCACGTGCATAGACTCTTCAATATGTAAAACTCTGATCGTAGCAATTTTGAGGACTAAATTTGGAAAACCCAAAAAAGGGGGGGACTGGATTCTGTGCTTTTGGTAGAAATCTCTTGTAATGTCTTATATTCTCAGTTATATTAGATGCATAAAATACATACAGTTAGCGCCAAGGATGGGGGTCTGATCCAGGGCCTTAGATCAGGACACCATTCACCTCATGCATGTAGACGTGACAGAGCCAAGGGGATGAAGTCTGGAAAAGGGATTTCTATCCAAAACGTAAAAAGCCGTTCTACCCGCCGTCAGGATAGCCAGGGCGTGCGCTGTGCAGGGGCGGATTGGCCATAGACCTTACAGGGAAATTTCCCGGTGGGCCGATGCCACAGGGGGCCTCCTGGGCCCTCCTCATGGCCGGCCAGTGGAAGTTTTTGTGGATGTATTTTGTGCTGCTGGCAGTATTTTGTGATGGACTGTGGTATTTGGCGCTGTTGGGGTGGTATAATGTGTCGCAATATGGTATTGCTGGCCCTGCCTTCCATCAATTTGGACCCAACTACAAAACAGGGCCACTTTTAGTAATTTTTCCAGGGCCACTTTAAGTTCCCAGTCCGCCCCTGGCTCTGTGGGCCAATACATGGAAGCCGCTCTACTGCGATTTCCATATATTGACATACCATTCCCTAGAAGCAATGCTGCCAGATGAGAATAGCTCCATAATATGGAATCCAATGGAGACTTTGGGGGAGATTTATCATCTCCCTTAGGCTGGAAAAAAGTGTTAAAGAGTCACAAACTATGTGTTTGAGACTTTTTAAAAAAGTGTTGCATCAAGCAAGGTGTGGCCAGCTGCTCTGAAAACTGTATCTTCATTTACGCCAGTTTTCTGGTGCAAATGAAGCCAGAAATCTAGGGCAGCTCTGAGCTGTTGGACATTTCTGTTAAGGAACAAGGACTGGCGGAGGATGTGCCCAATTAAGACTCGTCATAAATTAGGTGCATCTTCCGGCAGCGCAGAGGATATCAAGATTGATAAATCTCCCCCCTTTGACCTATACAGAATCTGGCAGAAGTAATATGGAGGCGCCATAATCTTCTATAGGTGCTATATAACGAGCTCACACTGACACACAGTACAGTTGTCTACGATTGCTATGGGATATGCATGATGCCCATCAGTTGGCCTCATTTAGCCTCCATCATGTTTGGTGGGATGAACAGTCTAGTCTGTCTTTCCATTAAAAATGGAAACCTAGGGGATCCCATTAAAATCAAGGTTATTCATTGCATTTTCATGTTCATCCTTGGCGGTGTCAAAAACAAAGCCATGATGCAAATGTGGCCAAGCCTTAGCAAACAGAAGGTTCCTGAAAAGCAGCATTACCCTCATCAGGCTCTACTATCTCCATGGACGCCTCTCTGCTCCTTGCGGGATTTCCTCTGCGAGAGTTTGTCAAAAAGACTGAACGTAATTCGGCCATTACCTTCCAGAAGCTCTTCATCAGGGGGCGGCTCTTGCTTTACTTCCTTGGTTTCCCCATGGCCCCGTTTTCAAGCTGTCTCATGACTTTTGATGCGGTCTGACACGGCTCCTGCTCATCGCAACAATTTTTATGGTATTTCCAAAACTTTTCATGCTCCAAGGACCTGCTGTCTTTAGATTTTGTGGTCGTATTCTTCCTTGATGGGCCATTGGTGCTGATGTTCACACGGGTCTTCTTCAGCTCTGGATTCGGACATATAGTCGTCTTTGGATACCAACAGGTTTTCACCCACTGGTGACATCTTGTGTGGTGATCCTTCATCGTTACCAGGTCTCAGGTCCACGTGATTTGACTTGGAGAGCTCTTCTCTTTCCTTGTCCTCCTGACTTGTGCATGGACCTTCTGCTTCTCTTTCACAATCACCTTCTTCCCTCAAATTTCCCTGTCCTATAATTGCATCAATATCTTTCTTGGGAATATCAGGAATCTCTGAAGGCTTCATAATGACCTTGTCTTGAAAGCAGAAAGTGCTCCAGGTCTTACATTTCTTACCAAAGGTGAAAGGATTTCCATTACGGCTGGATACCTGTCGATCAGATGATGGATCACTTCCTTCCGTTTTGGATACGTTTTTGGAATTTTCCACTGAGTTAATATGGGCTTCAAAATAACTGACAAGTCCTAAAAAATAAAATAAATATGAAGCTCATATCCCGAAACAGCCAAAGACTTCATTTCAGTCGCTTCATAAAGTGAAGGTATATTGCTTGGATATGGTATCACTTTAGGATTGGTGGGAGCCCAACTTCTGGGACCTCATGATCCTGAGAATGAAGGGACTATAGTACTTTCTCCATTTTATCCTGGTCACCCAATTTTCGGGAAACTGCTGACGGTCCCATTCACTTGAATACAGCAGTGCTGCAGTTCCCTGCATAGTTGGTGGTCAGGGCCACAAATCAGTGCGGCTGCCCCCTCATTCTCAAGCTTTTGGGGGGTCCCAGAGGTCAGACCCACAATGGTCACAAAGTGATGGGCTACCCTCACAATGCATGGTCACTTTATCGGATGGGAATACCGCTGACAAAAATATCACTTATCTATTAGGAAAAAAACTAGAAATTGTTTTAACTAAATAAAAATGAAGGAAATGTATTCATAGTGGAGGAGAATGGTTGAATTCATGTCGGAAAAATGGCGGCAAAATCTATTAAAATGGTGCCCATTGTGCTCTCCATTTTGTAGCCAAATTTGCAACAGAATCCTGTTACACTAAACTCGGCCCGATCGAGGAGATGTAAGCCAAATGGTGCAAAGGAAAACTGGAACTGTTGCCAATAAAAAAAAAAAAAAAAAAAGATTCCAGCTCTCATTTTTCAGAGGTCAGAAATCAGTTTTCTTTGTCAGCAGTTTTGTACCTATGACACTGACTGACCTGTTACATGTGCACTTGGCAGCTGAAGGCATCTGTGTTGGTCCCATGTTCATATGAGTCCACATTGCTGAAAAAAATGA
>ONZH01012017.1:0-7500 GCA_900303285.1 Rhinella marina | reverse complement strand
CAGGAGGCTTTGGCGAGCTTCTCATTATCCGGCACAGCTTCGTGTGCCTGGTATTACAACCCAGCTTCAAATGAATGAGACTGAGCTGCAATACCAGGCACAGTCAATCCTAAAGGTGTGGGCACGCAGTGCTCGCTGACAGGAGGGGCGGTCTACAGTCAGACCCCAGAAATCTAGTATTGATGGTCCACCCTAAGGATAAGCCTTCCTAAGGTGGGCAGCAGGTGAGCAGCTGAGCGGATTTACATATAGGTTTGTGGGTAAGGATAAAGCAGGTTATGGCTGTAAATCCCTTCCTTCTGATGCTTATAAGACCAGTGGACGGTCCTGCCAGGGACAGCCTTCCCATGTGCATAGAGATAGCCGTCAGTCACTGATAGAATCACCCAATCAATCAATCAATGAGTCCAGCTTCTTCAGCTCTGCGTTATCCCCACAGACGGAGCAGCATGCTGGACCTGACAGATCACCATCCACACCAGTATCTACATCCTGCCATGGTGGACGGTGATCCACACATAGTCTCCATGAAATCGTGGCACCTGATTGAATCCAGAAGGGCGCGTGTTGTCATATCTCAACACAGGAATAAGGAAAATGCAAAAACCACGAGTGAAAGCTGCTGAAGTATTGAATAACCTTTGGTTGAGCAACAAGACTCAAGAACAGGTTGGCCAGGATTAGAAGAGCATGGCTGCTTTCATCCAGTGCTAGTAGAGGATTACAACTCGGCCTCATTCACTTCAAGGGACCTGAGCTGCAATACCCAACACAACCAGGTGTGGCGTTGTTTCTGGAAAAAATAATTTTTAATTCCTAGACCATCGCTTTAAAAGGGACCCATCACCACCATAATGCCCCCCAACCACCCACAGCTGAAGTCGTGTTGTCTCCAATCATGTCCTTTGGCCAGAAAACACCTTTATTCCCCTCGCTCTTAGTGAAGTGAAGGGGGCCATGGCCTTAACGCATAAAATAATGCTGGCCAGGCTCCCTTCCTGCCTCTTAATTTTTGACGGATATCTTTTTTTCTCTCTTCAGAGGTGATGTGCCCGAGAACCCGCGCTGGCGCCGTTCTCTATCCTTTCTGGCGCCTGCGCAGTGAGCCAAACTTTAGAGGCTCATTGCGCAGGCACCGACTACATGGCACAATCGCACCAAGAAGAATAGAAGACGGCACCTATGTAGGTTTTTGGGTGCATCACATCTGAAGGAAATAAAAAAATAAAAAATAAAATATGTCCATCAAAAGTGAAGAGGCAGGAAGGGAGCAAGGCAAGTTTGAAGAGTCAAAAGGCAAACTTCAAAATGCACAGTTGCCTAGACCAAGCTGACCATCTGGTGAAACGACAAAGGACATCTCTGAAGACACGATTTCAGCTGTGAGGTGCTGTGCCCAGTTGAGGGGCAGACTTATGGTGGCGATGGTGCCCTTTTTATATATAAGATTCTCCCTAAGATTGTGGAGATGTTCTGCTGGACATTCGTTGCTGGTGGGTCTGCTTCCACCTCTCCCTCGTCCACCGTCCATGATTTTCCACCACCTCATGTAACAGGTCTATAAAATTATATTCATTGTTCTCCAGCAGTTGATCGTCGTCTGGAGTCCTTCTTAGTTCTGATCTGCCTTCTGATCCTTGACTGTGAAGACCATCCCTGTTTACACCAAAGTCTGGCGTAACGACCTTGCTTCTCGGGGCTCGTCTACCATTGTTCGACCTCTGATAAACATTCCTGGTCGTATTCCGGCGTCGACTCTCCAAGCTCTTGTCCTCCACCACTTTGCCGCCCAACGCTGAGTCCTTCTTGATGTCCACCATTCTCCGCAAACCTTTGCTCTCTCCGATCACTTTATCAATGTCTGGGAGATCACTACGATCCAGTTTTTGAAATGTCTTTTTGGATTTTCCTTGTTCTGTATGGGACCCACCTGGCTTTGGTGAAATATTGAGAGTCTTTAAGAAGTCTTCATAGGAAGCCCTGGTATCCTTCGCATATTGGACATTTGGCCAAGATAATGTCCTTCTTATGACCCGGGGCTTATTAGGAGCCATCAATGTCTTGATGGGAATGGCTGTGGTGGATTCTTCTCGGGTGGTGTTCATGCATAAGTAGACCAGAGGTTCATCAGTATTTGTGGTGGATCTGGTTGAGGGATCATCCTTTTCTACTGGTCCCATAGAAACTACCGGCACGCAGGTAGAAGGATCTTCCATGGTTGATGAGTTTACGTTGACTGAGGAGACCAGCACAGGATGGACGCTTAAGACTTTACTCTGCAGGTTGTTATAATACCACATTTCCACGTGGCCTTCAGAAGTCTCCTTTGGATTATGACCGCATTGCGACTTTTCGCTTCTCTTGCGACTTTGCGTCACATTTGATGGGTTGAATTCTGCTTGCAGCAATATGGCAGCTGCCGACTTGGCTCGTCCCAAGGCCGCGGGGTTTTGGCTTGGCGCAGTCTTGAAACCCATCAGGTTAGCGTTCACTAGGATGACGTCACCAAAGGTCGGAGGAGATCTTCTGGTAAGTCTACTATTGGCATCTCCTTTTGTTCTTTTGTCTGGTTGTACTTGTTTTTTATCTTGTTTTTTCTTCCAAAGAAGGAAAATCAGCAAAATGAACAAAAAAAGCGCTGCAATAAAATAAATGAGAATTTTGTTTTCGGATACAAAGTACAATCAGTCTGTACAGCTCAAGAAAATCAAGGGAATAAAAACGTGCAATACAACACGTGATCACAAGCGCTTTGTTACAGTATGTTGTAATTTCTGCCCGTGTTCCTCAAAGCTCTACTTTTCACCAGAAACAGCGCCACCCTTGCCCACAGCCTGTGCCTGGTATTAAAGCTCAGGCTACTTTCACATCTGTGCTTTTAAATCTGGTAGGGGAACATTTCCCCATTTCACCATATCCAGCATAGTGGGATCCTGTCGTTCACCTTCAGACCCCATTGACTACAACGGGATCCAATGGGAATCCAGCCAGTTTCCTGACGGACAAAAAACCAGCGCATGTGAAATCTTAATTACACCTTTAGGGCTCTTGCACACGACGATGGAGCGCAGTCCGGGACGGACCATGAAAACCCGGACCGTGCTCCTTCTGAGGACGGGAGCGCACACGGTGTCATTGGTTGCTATGACGCCGTGCGCTTCCTGAGGCCGCTGCTGTACAGTGATACACTGTACACGCTGGTATAGAATGTATCACTGTACAGCGGCAGCTTTAGGAAGCGCATGGCGTCATAGCAACCAATGCGCTCCTGCCCTCAGAAGGAGCACGGTCCGGGATTTTACTGACAGTCCTCCACGGTCGTGTGCAAGGGCCCTTAAAGCGAATCTCCAAGCAAAAAAACATAAGTTCAGTAAAAAATAAAAGTCTATTCCGACCAGCTAAAATGAAGGGTAAAAAGTCTGAGGCTGCACTACTGAGATAACATGCCCCCACTTCTGATTTCTGTCAGGTGCGGCATTGCATGGATCCGAATCATCATCAACCTATGTTCACACATACTGTAGTTCCCATTATTCAGGACAGGCAGGATGCATATACTGATATGGAAGGTCAGCCGCAGGCCTTTGGACATCCCATTTGGCTTTTAGCTTATGCACGCCATATACATTAGACAGCTGTCTGCTGAGCGCTTGTTTAGTCGACAGCCATTCTTTTCTTACCCCCATACACATCAATGCCCTGACCAGCATGTCCCTTGAGAACATGAGGATCAGGACGCTAAAATCCAACAGCCCCATCCTTCTTTCCTCCAACATCTGCAGTCGGGGAGAGTCGGACCCCCCCCCCCTCCCATACACTTTAGACAGTCCTGCTGAATTTTGGAGATTCGGCAGACATCCATCTAATGCATAACTTTGTTGATGGTTAGATTGTCAAGATCCCAGTGAAACTATCATGCATGGAAATAATCTCTACAGAAAATACACACAGCCCTGAAAACCATCACTAGCATGTAATTTGTTTCACTTTTATACATTGGATGCCAATGGGAATTGCAAGGTGAATGTAGTAAAACTTCTACATAAAGTATAGGAAAATTACTTTGATCCAGCGCCTGATAATCCAGAAATGCTGATAATCTGTCGCTCCATTCCTGACAAATCCTCAGTGATGAAAGCAAGTGTTTTTATTTAGGGCTTGACGTTTCTGTCCGATATTGTCCGATAATCCAGGATCTGCTAATCTGACCAATCCCCATGGAATGTTATGGCACTTACTTATATATTTATATACATATATTCACTTTTCGTTCACAGAATCACATGAGGGTTTCTACTGTACCTTCATATGAATTAACCTCTCAGGATCCACAACAAGGAGACGGCACTCACCTAACACCACGAAGAGCACAGGTAACACCACTTTATGGAAGGCGGCTTCTGGTGGAGGAGGAAGAGTGTCCGAAGAGCAATTCATCTCAGAGACATTCCACACCAGGGCTCCCATTAGGTCTGGTGGATGGCGGCACATCACGGAGGATGGGTCGGCCAGTCTGGAGGCATTCACCAGCTCTGCAACAAGATCAATGGTATTGGAATTACTCATCAGCAGACTGTGGGCCGTTCTAGATGTCTGAGATCTGAGGGTCTCCTCTATAGCATTCCCATCCATTAGAAGAAAAAGGCCCCCCGACCTCTACTTTGGTGGAGAACGAATGAAGAGGTGGCTATGGCAGGACCCCTCACCTGGCAAAGCAGGGGTTAGAAGACCAGCCATTCTTCTAAGATGTGGGGTCTCCAGAGGCAGTCACCACCCGCCATATCAGGCTATCCATGTATGACAAGACCTCGCCTGGTGATGCCATGAGAGGAATGTCACCTCTTTCAAGAATGACGTGGTCAAACCAGAAGTTAAAGGTCCATGGTCTGAGGTCTCTGTCCGTCATACATACATATAAGATGATGATCTTGGACCATCATCCTTTTTACAGAGAGTTCACACCCCTTTGGCACTGCTCAGAGATTTCTGTTACACAGCAAGAGGGATTCAATCCCTTTTCTTATGGAAATAAGTGACGGCTCGAGAACATAGACAATGTATTTATCACATATTAAGATTTTGTTAGGATTTCTAAAGAGCATCTTATGTCAGGGCCTGGGACGCCCCCCTCCGTAATGTGGCTTGTAAAATTAGCTGACAACCAAGATGTTCACACACAGCCATCGGAGGGTCCTGAATGACATATTGGCCTAGCTATGCTCCACTGAATGACATTTAACTTAAAGGGGTTACCCCACGAATAATGTGAAAAATGAAAATCAATCATCATATAATACAGGACAAACAAACCTAGAACCAGCCCTGGACCTCACATGGATCCAGAGATCTCCACATTCATTGCTCTGCTAGATTTATATCAAGCTGACAGCTCAAGGGGAGTGTCTTTTCTGCTGCAGCTCAGGAGGCGTGTCTATGTTCTGCTTCTCACAGCTCAGGAGGCGTGTCCATGCTTTCCCTATCAAAGCTCCGGAGGCGTGTCTCAGCTCTCCCTATCACAGCTCCGGAGGCGTGTCCATGCTCTCCCTATCACAGCTCCGGAGGCGTGTCCATGCTCTCCCTATCACAGCTCCGGAGGCGTGTCTATGCTCTCACCATCACAGCTGATGGCTCTCAGCTCTCCCCATCACAGCTCAGGAGGCGTGTCCATGCTCTCCCCATCACAGCTCAGGAGGCGTGTCCATGCTCTCCCTATCACAGCTCAGGAGGCGTGTCTATGCTCTCCCTATCACAGCTCAGGAGGTGTGTCCAGCTCTCCCTATCACAGCTCAGGAGGCGTGTCCATGCTCTCCCTATCACAGCTCAGGAGGCGTGTCCATGCTCTCCCTATCACAGCTCAGGAGGCGTGTCCATGCTCTCCCTATCACAGCTCAGGAGGCAGGTGAAGGATAAAACTGAGTATGTGCGGCCTTCTCAGTGAGCAGGTCAAAGAAATAAGATTATTAAGTGGTCCTATACAGATACATTTATTGAAACAACACAGTAGCTATACAAAATTTTTAATTACATGCAATTCCAAAAGTATTCAGATCCAGGTGCTGGTTTAAAAACTGTAAAAATATTTTTTGTGGGACAACCCCTTTAACCCTTAGACACGTGCGGCAGGCGTCATGGCCGGCAAGTCTCTGCTGTTTCTAACAGCAGAGACTTGCCGCTACTTACCCCATCGGCGGCGTCTTGCTGGGCCTTTAGATGCACGTGATCACGGCATCTAGTTGCGTCTTTACCCGGAAGCGTACGCTTCTGGGTGGTGTACCCCGTGTGGCGAATCGGGGTGTCTGTACACGATCTGAAAGCTGTAAACCTCGCTGATGAGGTTTACAGCTTTCCAAGTGCAATTCTTATTCTGGCCACTAGATGGCAGGCCAGGATAAGAAATGAGCAATTCTTGGATTTATCTCAATCTAGTAAATCCCTGATTGCTCATAAAGAAAAAAAAAAACAATATATCAGCTCATATTTGAGCTTTAAAATAATCACAAAAAAATGTTAAAAAAACATTAAAAAAATATATAAAAGTTCACCCCCCTTTCCGTATAATTAAAAAATAAATACCTAAATAACACTAAATATAGACATCATGGGTATCACCGTGACCGAAAACGCCCGTACTTTTAAAATATAAAAAAAAAATTCCAATATGGAGAATTGTGTGGCGGAAAAAAGCGTCCAAATGGCAAGTCGCTGTTTTTTGTCGCTTTTTTTTTTTTTTTCTAAAAAAAATTTAAAAAAAAAAAGTGATCAAAAAGTCACACACCCCAGAATGGTATCAATAAAAACTTCAGATCACCCCCCCAAAAAATGAGCCCCCATACAGCTCCGTACACAAATACCAAAAAGTTATAGGGGTCAAGATCTGACAACAAAAAAAAAAAAAAAAAAAAAAAAAAGGGGCAACTTTATAATTATTTTATCACTATCAAAACACAGGAAAAAACTATACATATTAGGTATTGCCGGATTCGTACTGACCAGTAGAATGAAAGTAACTGGTCAGTTTTAATGAACATCGAACGCTGTAAATAAGAAACCCGTAGAACTGTAGCGGAATAGCGTTTTTTTGCAATTTCACCAGATTTGGAATTTTTTTCCCGCTTCCCACTACACCGTATGCAATATTAAATGGTGGCGTTGGAAAGTACAACTTGTCCCGCAAAATACAAGCCCTCATACAGCTATGTGAACAGAAAAATAAAACAGTTATGGCTGTTTGAAGGCAGGGAGCGCAAAACGAAAATGCATAACCGAAAAAACCTCCGGTACTGAAAGGGTTAAGGTTTACCATTCAGGAGCCTGGAAAAGTTGTTACCCACACTAGTTGTCAGATGACAATGTAGTTACTTCTTACCTGTCAGAAAAAGTATGAAATCCTTATGGGCGCAGGAACAATTCCAAGGATTGCCGCCCAGTCTTAAAGTGCCATTGAAAGGACTCAGTGTCTGCCGCTGAAGTGATGAAATCTTATTGTAAGACAAGTCCAGG
>ONZH01012016.1:0-29749 GCA_900303285.1 Rhinella marina | reverse complement strand
AAATACAATGCTGGAGAGGGTTCAGAGGAGGGCAACTAAAGTAATAACTGGAATGGGTGGACTACAGTACCCAGAAAGATTATCAAAATTAGGGTTATTCACTTTAGAAAAAAGACGACTGAGGGGAGATCTAATAACTATGTATAAATATATCAGGGGTCAGTACAGAGATCTCTCCCATCATCTATTTATCCCGAGGACTGTGACTGTGACGAGGGGACATCCTCTGCGTCTGGAGGAAAGAAGGTTTGTACATAAACATAGAAGAGGATTCTTTACGGTAAGAGCAGTGAGACTATGGAACTCTCTGCCTGAGGAGGTGGTGATGGTAAGTTCACTAAAAGAGTTCAAGAAGGGCCTGGATGTATTTCTGGAGGGTATTACAGGTTATAGTTACTAGAGAGGGGTCGTTGATCCAGGGAGTTATTCTGATTGCCTGATTGGAGTCGGGAAGGAATTTTTCCCCCTAAAGTGAGGAAAATTGGCTTCTACCTCACAGGGTTTTTTTTTGCCTTCCTCTGGATCAACTTGTAGGAAAACAGGCTGAACTGGATGGACAGATGTCTTTTTTCGGCTTTACAAACTATGTTACTATGTTACATCTTAAAGACCAGTATTAAGGAATAATACTAATATATCAAATGAGCTTGGTTGAACATATAGGAAGCATATACATATATACAAAATCAATCCAATCAGTAATACATAATGTAACACGTGATATAGAGTGATCTTCAAGATAACACCTGTGGGCACAAGGATAATGACATATATTACATATTGCGAGCTGCAATTCCTTTTTCAGAGAGGTATCCCTATTAAACTATATTCACTTAGAAGAGGAAGACCGAGTCTACAGGTAGGTATGGAATGGATATGCGGTTAGGTATAGAAAAAATAAAATAAGGTCTAGTGGAGAAAGATGCAACAGGACAAGATCTACCTTTGGTCGTGTTAGCAGCAGTGTGGCTCTGGAGATGGATGCCGCAATGGCATGCTGTCCTTCCAGTGTGAGATTGTATGAGCTCTAAGTAGGTCTCACGGTCACGTGACCCATGATGTCATTTGCACCTGCTCAGTTGTAGTATTGATGCAAGTAAGGGCAATGAGAAGAGGGAATAACGATGTATAGTTATAATAAAGCGAAATTAAAACGATCCGAGTGCGACCATGATTATTTGAAGGGCTAGAGTGATGTAAATATCTATAATGTATAGGACAGCAGTGGATAAAAGGGGGCTGGTATTAGTGTATATAATTAAGATAAGGATGCTTTATGTTTTCTTTGTAATATATATTACTATACTAAATACTATTATATCATGTTATAACTATTCCCTCTTCTCCTTGCCCTTACTTGCATCAATACCACAACTGAGCAGGTGCAAATGACATCATGGGTCACGTGGTCTATCATTTTGTCCTACAACCCCGCTGGACACTTTTCTCCTCCAACAAGAACTGCAACGGTTCTACAGAACCATTAGACTGAAAACACATTTTGGTTCTTCAACCGAACCCAGTAACCAACGGGAAATGCTTAATACCACTACTCTTAGATTACAGGACTTAGGCCTACATAATAGAAGTCCCTATATGCCACTTAGATCCTATCATCCGGCTGAAACTTATATTTCATTTACCCAACAGTCTATACACAACATTCTACAGTCATACAGTAAGGGAGAATTCAGACATCACCATAATCTAACTACAGAAGAACAGAGAGCTATTAATGAACTACAGTCTAACAAATCTATCGTAATCAAGCCCGCCAATAAGGGTGGGGCACTGGTTGTGATGGACAAATCCCAGTACATAAATGAAATTATGAGACAACTGGGTGATGTTACCACATATGAACCTCTGACTAGTGACCCAACCCACAGAATAGCTCAGAAAATCAAGACTGCACTTGAATATTATCAAACATTACAGGTAATTGACGACGATACGGTCACATTCCTCACAAAACATCACCCTATTACACCTGTCTTTTACACGCTACCTAAAATACACAAAAATCTTAATAACCCACCAGGCAGGCCAATTGTAGGTAGCATCTACAGAATCCATACTGTCCCCATTATCCATCTACTTGGACCGGATACTAACCCCTCTTATTAAATCATCCAGATCTTTCTTACTTGATACTAATGACTTCATCCAGAAACTAACACAACTAGACCCTGTACCTGATTCTTTGCTAGTCACCATGGACGTAAATAGCCTATACACGTCCATAGAGGACAACAAGGGCATTCAGGCTACTGCTATTTTACTTTCTACCAAATCCATACTTACACCACTACAACAAGAATTTTGTCTCACGATGTTAACTCTTGTCCTTTATGAGAATTTCTTTCTTTTTGGCGACAAATTCTATGCACAGAAATGTGGGACCGCTATGGGCGCGAACGTAGCGCCGCCATATGCAAATGCCTATATGATTAACTTTGAGGAACAATACGTGTACCAACATCCTCTGTTTAAACAACATGCCATAATTTGGCTACGTTTTATAGATGACATTTTCTGTTTGTGGAAAGGCCCTAAGTCCAGTATCACTCTCTTTCACCAATACCTTGATAATGTATATCCAGAATTGGGCTTCACGATTGAAACCAACTATAAAGCCGTCAACTTCTTGGACACCAAAGTACTCCAAGATGAACAAGGTCACATTCAATTCGATCTATACAATAAACCCACGGACAGGAACAGTTTACTTCATTACACCAGTAATCACTCCAGAGCCACTAAAGCCTCTCTTCCCCGTTCACAATATAAACGTGTAGAACGCATAGTCACAGACCCGGACACACGCCAAAAAAGAATGGATGAGATGACTGCAAAATTTATAGAGCGGGGCTATCCACAGAAATTAACAATACAGAATTCCAGAATTTCTAAATCAATAGTGAGAGAGAAAAATGACAACTCCTCAAGACTACCATGTATACTCACATATCATCCATTAACACCCAAAATTCAACATGCTGGCACATCCTTAAACAAGCATATCCTCAGGTCCTTGAATTCCAATCTCCACCTCTCACAAGTTACAAAGGATCAAAAAATATACGCGACCATTTGGTCCGTGCAGATATTGGACCCCTGACAAAGATCCCCAGACAGAGATTTCTAGGCACACCAAAATTAGGTAATACCCTTGCTTACATTGTGCCCAATGTTCCAGCATTATTAAAGGTGATACAGTTACACACCCATATACTGGTCAGAAATACCTGATTAAGGGTTACTATACATGTGATTCCACTCATGTTGTTTATTTAATTAAGTGCCCATGCGGCTTGGCTTACGTAGGCGAGACCATACAACATATCAGAGACAGAATTTCAAAACACAAGTCAGTCTACAATAAGGACTAACCAACTACTTTTACTGATACCGGCTCATTTTAAAGAACATAATCATCGGATCTCATCACTTCAATTTCAAGTCCTCGAACAGATCTTGACCCCGTGGAGGGGTGGTAACAGGACATTACTTTTGCGCCAACGGGAGTCATTCTGGATCCATCGTCTCGATACTCTGTCTCCAAAAGGACTCAATCGTGAATGTGACTTCTTTTGTAACATTTGATTATATGTCCATATTGTAATGCAATTACTGTACAATGGTTAATACTTTGTATACATAATCTGACTGTCAATTTCCTTCTATTCCAGATGCGCTAAATCCAGACATAGTCCTCTTCCTAGATCATCAGGGGTGAGATTTCTTCCCTCCTCCCCCTCCACTTATCACATAATGATCTTATATGGTATTATGGTACAATGCCCACAAAAGTTATAACATGATATAATAGTATTTAGTATAGTAATATATATTACAAAGAACACATATAGCATCCTTATCTTAATTATATACACTAATACCAGCCTCCTTTTATGCACTGTTGTCACATACATTATAGATATTTACATCACTCTAGCCCTTCATATAATCATGGTCGCACTCGGATCGTTTTAATTGCGCTTTATTATAACTATACATCGTTATTCCCTCTTCTCCTTGCCCTTACTTGCATCAATACCACAACTGAGCAGATGCAAATGACATCATGGGTCACGTGACCGTGAGATCTACTTAGAGCCCATACAATCTCACACTGGAAGGACAGCATGCCATTGCGGCGTCCATCTCCATAGCTACACTGCTGCTAACACGACCTAAGGTAGATCTTGTTCTGTTGCATCTTTCTCCACTAGACCTTATTTTATTTTTTCTATACCTAACTGCATATCAATTCCATACCTACCTGTAGACTCGGTCTTCCTCTCCTAAGTGAATATAGTTTAATAGGGATACCTCTCTGAAAAAGGAATTGCAGCTCACAATATGTAATATATGTCATTATCCTTGTGCCCACAGGTGTTATCTTGAAGATCACTCTATATCACGTGTTACCTTATGTATTACTGATTGGATTGATTTTTGTATATATGTATATGCTTCCTATATTTTCAACCAAACTCATTTGATATATTAGTATTATTCCTTATACACGTTATGCTTGTTTACTTCATAGATCCCTTGAAAAAGGTCGTTCTCCAACCGAAACGTTGGGAACAATACTGGTCTTTAAGATGTATTATGCTTTATTCTCTGGAGCACCTTGAAATGAGAAATTGTCACTTTAAAATATATGAATTAAATTAATTGCAAATCGAATGGTGTGCCATAGATTTCTCTACAAATTTGACGCCTTCATCTATGAGCATCCAACTAAGAGGAGTGCAGATCTCAACTACCTTTATAGTGATAAGGGGATACACTTTATTTACAGACTCGGGGAACCACAATGGGCACACGTTTTGCGCGGGGTTTCGCAAATCTGTTCATGGGGGACTTCATAGATCTTTTTATCTATGGTTCAAGTTCTGGACTGAAAACATAATTCTGTACTAACGTTACATTGATGATTTTTAATATTTATATGGATTCTCACTCTATTGACAACTTTATTAAACACCTTAATTCCACCAATTGGGGTATCACTATGTCAGGTTCACACAATTCCTCTAGAATTGAATATTTAGATCTAAAATTAAATATCATTAACAATAAAATAGAGACCTGGACCTATTTTAAAGAAGTAGATTGTAACATCTACTTGGAATTTACCAGTTTACATCACAAAAAATGGAAAATAAATATTCCATTCAGTCAATTCAGGAGGATACTTTCACACTAGCCTTAGTACGGATCCGGCGGGTGAAGGGACCCGCCGGATCCGTAATAAATAATACAACCTTGTGGATCCATAATTCCGGATCCGGTTGTATTATCTTTAGCATCTTTTAAACGGATCCGGAATAACCTCTATTGAAAGTTAATGGAGGACGGATCCGTTTACAAGTGTGTCCACACCAAACGGATCCGTCCCCATTGACTTGCATTGGGGTTCATTCCGGATCCATTTAGGTGCGGATAACTAGTACGGAGAGCAAACTGCAGCATGTTGCTTTCAGGAGCATTCAGTTGTCTTCAGTTCAGTTTTGTCCCCATTGACAATGAATGGGGACAAAACTGAAGCGTTTTAATCCGGTATTGAGCCCCAATGACAGAACTCAATACCGGAATTCCAAAACGCTAGTGTGAAAGTAGCCTTAGACGTAACTGCTCTTCGGAAACGGACCTTATCTCCCAGTGTGAGGTCATTCGTACAAGATTCCTACAGAAAGGATACCCCCCACAATCATAGAAGCAGCCTTTAACAGGGCCAAGGCCCTCTCACAAGAGGACTGTTCGTCTGTGAATACAAAACTTAGAGCTGTACGAAATCAGAAAAAAAGTGGAATACAATATTATAATAGTAACCACAATTTAGTGAGGAGTGTCCTTCGTAAACATTGGTATATTCTCAAACAAGATCCATATATAGGAAAGATGCTACCTACCCATCATCCACTTACTTTTAGAAGAGCCAAAACTCTCAAAAATGTATTAGATCTGAGCAAACTAAGGCCTCATGTACCAAACAGGACGAGCCCTCCCAATGGGATTCTTACTCCCCCTTTTGAACCACCAGGTAGCTTGAGATGCCATCAGCCTAAGTGTCTATGCTGTCTTTCCATATATACATCCACCTCATTCCACAGTCGATCCAACGTGGGGGACCTTTCCTATTAAGCAACACATGGATTGCGGGTCAAGTAATGTCATCTATCTATTAGAATGCCCATATGGCCTACAATACATAGGGCGTACCATTCAGACTTTGCGGAATAGGTTCAATAAGCATAGCTCAAACGGCAAAAAAAAGGTTTTTACAACACAGCATCTCGAGCCATGCTGCTAACTACCACCAGGGCCTTTTTTCGGGCTTTTTTATTACACCTATTGAACAAATCCAGCAAGATTGCGGCAATGTTATCCAAACAATAAAGAGACGTGAGATGTTTTGGATATGTAAATTAAATTGCTGTCACGGTGAGCCGTCGCCGGTCTCCCATGTTCAGCTCCGAACAGGAAAGCAGCAGGCATCCTTGTATCCCTAGCAACCCAGGGGAGAGGAGGACCTGGCAAAGCACACTTCACAAGCGCGGCCGGCGTCCTCCCCCTTCACAACAAGCAGCAGAGGAGCTGAGCGCCGATGCCCATGAGTCAGCACTCAGGTGTATTAAGGTTTCTGATTTGGGTCACATGACGCTGGCCACGTCACGTGACCCATCTGCTGGGCCTATTTAAACAGGCAGCCTACTGGCCACAGGTTGCCTGTGATTGCTCTTTCCTCCAGTGCTAGTGTTTGGTGATCTTCAGAGACTATTGTGTTTCACTACTGCTTGTGTTTTTGACTACGTCCTCGCCTCATCCCTTTGTACAGGGTGGGCCATTTATATGGATACACCTAAATAAAATGGGAATGGTTGATGATATTAACTTCCTGTTTGTGGCACATTGGTATAAGGGAGGGGGGAAACTTTTCAAGAAAAAACTTTTCATGGTGGTGACCATGGCGGCCATTTTGAAGTCGGCCATTTTGGATCCAACTTTATTTTTTTCAATGGGAAGAGCGTCATATGACACATCAAACTTATTGAGAATTTCACAAGAAAAACAATGGTGTGCTTGGTTTTAATGTAACTTTATTCTTTCATGATTTATTTACAAGTTTCTGACCACTTATAAAATGTGTTCAAAGTGCTGCCCATTGTTTTGGATTGTCAATGCAACCCTCTTCTCCCACTCTTCACACACTGATAGCAACACCGCAGAAGAAATGCTAGCACAGGCTTCCAGTATCCATAGTTTCAGGTGCTGCACATCTCGTATCTTCACAGCATAGACAATGGCCTTCAGATGACCCCAAAGATAAAAGTCTAAGGGGGTCAGATCGGGAGACCTTGGGTGCCATTCAACTGCTACATGATGATGTGTTTCCCTCTTTATGCACTGAAGCTGGTGTAATCGGAGGTAAATTTATGTCTCATTTTAGTGTAAGACCAGATACTGTATAATATAGATATATGGTATATGTGTATATATATTAATTCATTAGTATGGTCTCTGTGTATCCTGTCAGACTCTGCAACAGTGTGGGAGACAAGTGACCTCTGTGACCCTGACTGAGAATATGTAGACTAAAAGTCTGTCTACAGCCATCTGGGAATGATCAGCGGTTGAGTGGCTGGTAACTTCTAACATAAATATTCTCCTATTTCTCGAGAAACGATAATTAGTAGCATATCAGTTACTCGGAGTAAGGATGAATATATTGTCAGACTCTGTTTTCCCAGATGGGGGGGGCATCAATATTCTCCAAGATATTGGGATGTAATGTAAATCCACTCTTTATAGTTACCAGAAGGAGATGTGGTCACACGCTCGCCCCCCCACCACTCCTCCCTCTTCCAAGGGAGGGGGTCTACACTGAATAAAGGTCCCCCTCAGAACAATTCATGCAGCCTCATCTGGAACAACAACTGTGGTTCGTTCGTGTCCAGAAAGAAATTGCTGATTCATAATAATCTTCACCTAGGCTGTATTGGGATACAGACGGGGCTCCCTAGGTTAATCATCATTTCCATATTTACACCAAGCTAAGTATAATAAACTTTACTATTTTATTTTTAATCAATTTGTTTGTGTCTGGGTCATCAGTATACTGTAATTATCATTAAGTAATAACTCATTTGCATACATTTGCATACATTTGGTGTCAGAAGTGGGATGTAATTACTGTATACTGACCCTTGCATAATTATTATGTTAAAGTATTATTGTTAAGGCCTAGTTACTAATATTGAGAAAGTTGTGTATGTTTGTGCCTAGTACCTGATTATCTGTTGGAGGTGGGGCTATAACATAGGTTCAGATAGAAGGTTAGATATTGTGACTAGGGTAGAATGGCCTTTTCATTGTTTAAGAGGGGAAAGAATCAGCGCACGGGTCCGTTACCTTTTTGGGTGCTTAGCTCCGGACACTGGGCCCCAATCACCCGTGAGTGCAACAGATATGTTGCTCCCCAGTGCTTGGCTGACCCCTGTCAAGCAGCTGTGGGTTTGGAGTTGTCCCGGTATAACCCTTCTGAGCAAAAAGCGGCAGCAAGTGAGGGATGGATTTGCGTGCAGGCTCTTCAGGAGGAGACAGTGAAGCGAGAGGCAATTGAGGAGCTGCTGCAGGCAGCTACTGAGCAATTGGCGCTTTTGCGGACCTGTATGAGGGACATTGAGAAGCATAATGGGGAATTGAGTAATCAGTTTTCCCATTATGTAGTCCGTACTATGCAAAAACGCAGACGGAAAAAACAGGGACCACTCCCAGGTGACAGAAGTGCTTTTAGAGGAAGAACTCTAATTCAGCAAGATAAATGGGATGCTGTGGGTGAGTGGTCAGGATTGTCATCATCAGATGAGATAGAAATAGAAGAGGAAGAAGTGCGTCCCATTGTAACAACAAAATCAAAAAGAGAGGTTACACAGAGAGCTTCAGCTTCTGGGGATCAGAATTATGTAGAGGAGACCTGTACAAAAAGATACAGGAAATGAGAGAATTAAAATTAAACAAAGGCAAATGTTTTTAGATCTTTTGAACAGTGGAGTCAGCAAGGAGGAGATAGATGGCATTCCTACTCCTGACTTGCTAGAGTGTTGGAAAGATCTAAAACAGCAGGGTAAATTACACACAGTAAGATCCAAAGAGAAGGAAAAAGATGTGAAAAATGCAAAGGAGTTGTTTCAAGAGATAAAAGAGCCCAAGTGTCTACCATCAGAAAGGCACTTGTGTTTAGAAATAAACTGTTTAAGTTTTGTTGAACCTAATGCTATGTGGGTGTTCAAGTAGGAAAGATCTGTGACCATAGCATTAGAGGTTGGAACCGTAATGAAATAATAAGCATTGTAACCTAGTGTGGGCCAATATGGCTAGCACTAAGAAGATATGTGGGCCATAAAGTATTGTCTGGTTGATGTGAAAGGTTGAAACTGTTTGAAGAAGGTTTGAAGTAGGTTGAACCTTGAACAATACCCATAGCCAAATAGATGGTGGTATTGTATAAGTCTTATTCCCCAACTAGTCTGCTGTTTGTTGAAGTTTCAGGAAAGCTGGATGAATCCTTGAGAGTTAAGAGTCAGGAAGGGGGGGGGGGCTGATGGTGGGCTGATCCATCCCCCAGTCTTCGCCCAGTCTGCTCAACAAACATTCCTTAGATAAGAGCAAGAGGGACTATGGAAAAGGGAGGGGGTGTGAGAAGGCAAGAATTTGTAAGTGACTTAAGGTATAGAAATGTTCCTTTGTTGTTGCTGCAGATTGGTTATATATCTGACACAGAAGAGTAAAGATCAATTAATAACTTTTCTTTTTTCTCTTCCTAGCAGCTTATAAATGTGCAAGAGCCAAGACAATAGTTATGTGCCCAGTGGGGGGTGCTTGTGTGTCTTTCCAATAACAATGTGTTGTAGTAGTGAACAAACAAAGACAATGGTATGACTTGCCAGCAATTGATTCACTTAATGTATGTTTCTTTGTTACCCCCCCAACAGGATGGTTTTCAGTGAGTGTATCTGTATTCAGGAAAGCTGTGTGGATGGGAGTTGACTCATTCAGTGGAATGTGAATGCATGCAGCTTGAAGTTGTAGTTGTGTAGAATGTGTTTGAAGGTGTGAAGACTGATGGATGCTCAGCAGAACTGTGTGTGGATATGTAGGAAATGAATAAATGAAAAATGTGTATGGAGTATAATGCGCATTGGGGATTTTTATTTTTATTTTCTTTCTTGGGATATTTTTTGGTACCAAATGTTTTTGATTGAGCTCTACATTTTTTCCTATTGAATACAATGAAACGTTTCCAATGGGCCCTTTATGTGTTCATGTCTGTATTGTCTGATTTGTTTGTTTCAATGTTTGTGGTTACTTGTATTATGTTAACGGTACTCCAAACATCAGAGATCTGTCCTCATGGACAGTTGAGACCAGACTAATAGAAAGGGGAAGGATCACACAGTCCGACTGGAAGGGGTGGACTTAAATGATTTAGGGGGAAGGACGGGTGGATGTCCCAGACACAAAGACATCCTTTGTGCCCATCCCCTCTCTTCCCCCATGAAAGATAAGTTCTGTGTTGATTCAAGGGAAAAACAGTACATTCATTTCCACCTCCAGGAAAGCTGGGTACTTCTACAAAGTGTGCAAAATACACAAAACAACACATTAAGTTAACACCAAACAGCATTGGGTATCTCAAGAAGGGTCATGAATAAACTGATATTGATGAGGTTGTGTTTTATTTGGTTTAAAAGGTTTTACACTGAAAAAACTAATACCCATGCATTGCTATTGTTTAATGTGCAGTACTGTGTGTACTTAAGATCAAGTTTAGAATTTCAGAAAAGTTTATTTTCTTTGGCAGAGGACTACTGTGGTATCATTGGTAAGAGTTATTTACATACAGTGTTGGACTGACAAAAGTTCTAAGGACATTTGTTTTATTGGATCCATTTGATGCAGAGGTGGAGAGGAAACCACCTCATCAACAGCTTTTTCTAACATGAACTGAGTTTTTGAATTGACATTTCCTTGATTGTGTGGAACTGTTCAGTACATCTTTCCTGTGTGCAGCTAAAAAGAGCCAGGAACCAACCTCAGAAAGTCCAGGGGCTGCTACGTCAAGTCAACAAGGTGTGGTAAGAGACAGTATTCAGTGACCTGACTGTCACCCAGCAAGGAAAGGCAGACCAGTGAGGGGGGGGAGGTCCTTGTGTCAAAGCTCCTCCCACAGACAAGGTAATGGACTGTCTATCGCCCACTGATAAGAGGCTCTAAGATCTGCACTGACATCTACACCTGCTACCCCTTCACATACATAAGGAGGGGTCATAGACTGAACTTTGGAACAACAAACTTCAAGAAATGGACATTTGACTTTATACCAGAGACTTTGTTATCCAAGAAGATCAGAAGTGAAGAAGACCTCAGTGAGATACTTCTTGTTAGTCCAACACACAGTTTTTATTTGTTTTTTTTTAGAAATCCAATAGTCCGGTAGTTTTCTGTCAAATGATTAGGCTATACCTGTAGAAGAGGTTCTGTTATTGGAAGTAATTGTGAGCATTGTAATATATTGCTGTGTACGTATTATTTTTGTATGTATGTAGTAGTAATACTGTACCAGCTTTTTCCTTGAGAATTGTTTACACTAAAATGAGCCAGGGGTGGAGTGTAATCGGAGGTAAATTTATGTCTCATTTTAGTGTAAGACCAGATACTGTATAATATAGATATATGGTATATGTGTATATATATTAATTCATTAGTATGGTCTCTGTGTATCCTGTCAGACTCTGCAACAGTGTGGGAGACAAGTGACCTCTGTGACCCTGACTGAGAATATGTAGACTAAAAGTCTGTCTACAGCCATCTGGGAATGATCAGCGGTTGAGTGGCTGGTAACTTCTAACATAAATATTCTCCTATTTCTCGAGAAACGATAATTAGTAGCATATCAGTTACTCGGAGTAAGGATGAATATATTGTCAGACTCTGTTTTCCCAGATGGGGGGGCATCAATATTCTCCAAGATATTGGGATGTAATGTAAATCCACTCTTTATAGTTACCAGAAGGAGATGTGGTCACACGCTCGCCCCCCCACCACTCCTCCCTCTTCCAAGGGAGGGGGTCTACACTGAATAAAGGTCCCCCTCAGAACAATTCATGCAGCCTCATCTGGAACAACAACTGTGGTTCGTTCGTGTCCAGAAAGAAATTGCTGATTCATAATAATCTTCACCTAGGCTGTATTGGGATACAGACGGGGCTCCCTAGGTTAATCATCATTTCCATATTTACACCAAGCTAAGTATAATAAACTTTACTATTTTATTTTTAATCAATTTGTTTGTGTCTGGGTCATCAGTATACTGTAATTATCATTAAGTAATAACTCATTTGCATACATTTGCATACAGCTGGCATGTTCCCTGAGTTTTTCCAGCAAGATGGTGCACCACCACATTATGGGTGTCAGGTCCGAGCATTCCTAGATGAACAGTTTCCTGGAAAGTGGATTGGTCGTAGTGGGCTAGTTGAATGGCCCCCAAGGCTCCCCCGATCTGACCCCCCTAGACTTATCTTAGGGGTCATCTGAAGGCAATTGTCTATGCTGTGAAGATAGGAGATGTGCAGCACCTAAAACTACGGATACTGGAAGCCTGTGCTACCATTTCTTCTGTAGTGTTGCTATCAGTGTGTGAAGAGTGGGAGAAGAGGGTTGCATTGACAATCCAACACAATGAGCAACACTTTGAACACCATTGTTTTTCTTCTGAAATTCTCAATAAGTTTGATGTGTCACATGACCCTCTTCCCATTGAAAAAACTAAAGTTGGATCCAAAATGGCCAACTTCAAAATGGCCGCCATGGTCACCACCCATCTTGAAAATTTTCCCCACTCCCATATGCTAATGTGCCACAAACAGGAAGTTAATATCACCAACCATTCCCATTTAAATTAGATGTATCCATATTAATGGCTCACCCTGTACTTTGCTACCTCTAGGTTTTGACTTCGGCTCGTGTATTTGACCTTGTTCCTGCTCGCTCCCCTGGTTTTGACATGACTTTCTGGTTCGACTTTGGCTTGGTGACTTTCCAAGATTGTGTGTGTTCTGTCTTTGTTTATTGTGTTCTCCTCGTGTTCCCCTTGCCTGTATGCACCAGCACTTACCTAGGCTAGGGACCGTTGACTAGTTGTACGCCGGTGCCTAGGATGGGCCGTGCAAGTAGGCAGGGTCAGAGGTGGGGTTAAGCGCAGGGCTGCACATACCCCTGAACACGTGACAGAATCACAGGCCCATAATTACCATGGAGCCGATGCGGGTCCTGAAAGACCAAGTGCACAACATGGCCCAGGTCATACAGGAGCTGGCAGAGAGGCTGCAGCAGAAGGAGCAGTTTCAGGCCGCCCCTGTAGTGGCTCCCTCCTTATTGAATATCGAACCCCACATCAAAGTACCCGACCATTTTTCTGGGGAGCGTAGTTTTTTTTCGACTTTTCAGGAAAGCTGTAAGCTTTAATTTCAGTTACGCCCACACTCTTTGGACTCTGAGCATCAAAGGGTCGGGATCATCATCTCTCTGTTGCAAGGAGATCTGCAAGAGTGGGCTTTTTCTCTTCCCCCAGACTCCCCCTGTCTGGCATCTGTGTAGGCGTTTTTTCAGTCCTTAGGATTGTTATACGACGAGCCAGACAAGGCGGTGATGGCTGAGTCTCAGTTGAGGTCTCTCCAGCAGGGTAACCGTCCAGTCGAGGAATGATGCACCGAACTCCATAAGTGGTGCGTTTCTTCTGGCTGGAATGATCCAGCACTTAAAAGCCAATTTCGTTTGGGATTATCGGAAGAGTTGAAAGAAATGTTAGTCAGCTACCCCTCCCCCGACACTTTAGAACCGACCATGACTTTAGTCATACGATTGGACCAAAGCCTCCAATAAAGACAGAGGGAACGTCAGACTCTTCTTACTGGTAAAGGATCACCAAGGGAAACCCATGCAGCTTGGGATGACCACGAGGGATCAAAGACGTCTGAAGGGGGGCCTGTTTCTACTGCGGTGAGATGGATCATTGGCTACACCAATGCCCCAAAGTTCCTCCCTCTAAGAGGGCCCCACGTCTTGAACCCCGGAAGGATAAGTTGCCTCCTGGATTGGTAAGAGATAAATTATTGTTACCAACAGTCACTTCTTTTTGCACTCGTAAAGGTTCAGGAAAGGCATTTGTGGATTCAGGGTTAGCTTCTAATTTTATTGACTATAGTTTTGTCTGGTCTCTTGGGATACCAATGCTACCTTTAAAGAACCCCATACATATCATTGCCATCGATTCTACTCCTCTAGCTAGTGGGACGATGGAATATTGTACTCCAGATGTAACCGTAACGGTGGGTACTTTGCAGTCTGAAATTTGTTAGTTTCTAATTTTGAGAAATTTGCCAGCAGAAATAATACTTGGTATGCCATGGTTACAAAGCCACAATCCAGTGATTAATTGGTCCACAGGTGAACTTGAGAAGTGGGAAAATAATTGTGATACCTGTTGTAAGCCTGTTATGCAGGCTGGGATAACTGTTGATTCACTGATTCTCCCTACATATATCAGTGATTTTATGGACATATTTTCCATGACCGAGACAGATTTCCTTCCCCCTCATAGACCTTATGATTGTCCAAAATTGATCCAAATATCCTAAGAGGCGTATTTACAATCTGTCTGCCCGAACGTTCAGTCTATGAGGGGCTACTTGAAGGAGACTTTGCTCAAAGGGCATATTAGACCTTCGGTGTCCCCATGGGGGTAGGGTTTTTCTTTGTAAGTAAAAAGGACGGTTACAAAAGACCTTGCATCGATTACAGGGAATTAAACAAGATTACCATTAAAAAAACAGTATCAGTTGCCTCTGATCCCAGATCTTTTTAAACAGGTACTTGGAGCAGGTTGGTTCTCGAAACTTGATCTTAGAGGGGCATATAATCTAATTAGAATTAGAGAAGGTGATGAATGGAAGACTGCATTTAATACCCCTAAGGGTAATTACGAGTACTTAGTAATGCCGTTTGGTTTAAGTAATGCGCCAGCGGTCTTTCAAAATTTTGTAAACGATATTTTTAGGCAGTTCATTGGAAGATTTATGATTGTCTGTTTAGACAATATCCTTATTTACTCGCCTGACTGGGATTCACATGTCTTACATACTAGACAAATTTTGGAAGTGCTTCGTAAAAACCAGTTATTCGTTAAAGGAGAGAAATGTATATTTGGAGTCCAGGAAATTGCTTTTCTAGGATACATCCTTACACCTCAAGCCTTTAAGATGGAACCGGCTAAGGTGCAGGCCATTGTGGATTGGGTACGACCTTCCTCCCTTAAATCGCTACAGCGCCTTTTAGGTTTTGCCAACTATTACCGGAAATTTATAAAAAAAAAAATTCGCTCATTGTCAAGCCACTCACTGATCTTATGCAGAAAGGGGCTGATTTAGTTAACTGCTCCCCAGGGGCTTTGGAGGCCTTTGAATCACTCAAGAGGTGCTTTATTGATGCTCCCCCTTTGGCTCAACCTGACCAAGAAAGGCATTTTGTAGTTGAAGTGGACGCCTCCGAAGATGGAGTAGGAGCAGTTCTCTCCCAGGGGTCATCCACTTTGACTAATCTAAGACCATGTGCTTTTTCCTCATGTAAATTTTCACCAGCTGAGAGAAACTACAATATTGGGAATCGAGAATTGCTCACGATCAAATGGGCTTTTGAAGAGTGGCGTCATTTTTTGGAAGGGGCTTTACATCAGGTTACTGTTCTTGCTGACCATAAAAATTTAATGTTTCTGTAAGCTGCCAGACATTTGAATCCCAGACAGACTAGATGGACTTTGTTTTTTACTCAGTTTAACTTTTGTATTACTTTTAGGCCAGGAAGTAAAAATATCAAGGCAGATGCCTTATCCCGGAGTTTTCAGGCTTTCCAGTCGCCAGATTCTCCTCCCGAGCCCACAGTTATAATTTCGACATTTTTTTCTTTTTTTATTCATTTTTTTCTATTTTGGTATTTTTATTGAATGTCATTTAAAGGCTATGTACACCTTTTTTTAATGATTGCATTTAACTTATTTTTGGCTAAAAATCATATTTTCAATTGGTCTTTATTAAAAATATTGAGCTGTTCAGTCACAAAGGGTTAACTGTTTGTCTAGCTGGGTGACTGGTACTTTCACTTTGTGCAGGTCATCTAATTACCCTGTCTGTAAACACTTATTTAAGCCACATTCTTATCAGTAAGGTAAGGATTGAGCTTTAATGAGTGTTTATAATGTCTGAGAGAAGAGATAGGCTGTCCGTCTGCTCCTCAGATGACGGAATTGAGAAAAAATGAACAGGCAGCTAGTAGAGCATCTCAGCTTTGTACAGAAAAAAGGATTCCATATTGATAATAAAGACCAATTGAAAATGTGATTTTTAGGTCAAAATAAGTATAATGCAATAATAAAAAAATTGCCCCCAAAGGTGTACGTAGCCTTTAATTCACTATTTTAATCATATTATGCCATTATTTCATTATTTTTTATCTTCATCGTGTGCGTCTCTTACCATCATTAATGTGTTTTTTTTTTATATATATTTTATAATCTACTACATCAGATATATTATGGTTCCTCATGTACTTATTTAATTATCTAATTTAATTTATTGTTCACTAATCCTGTTTATTTATTAATATACTTTTCCCCATCTATCATGCCTTTTATATCCTGCCAGCCCATACATTCTATCAGGCTAGCGTCATGTCACCATAGGCACACAGTCACATGACTGATCACGTGACCAGAGGGGGCCGCCTTCTCCTGTCTCCTCTCCTTCTCTTCCTGTAGGCATGGGGCCCTGGCTACAGAGTACAGCCACCGACCCGAGCTGCAGAGCGTCCTGTTGCTAAGCTACAGGACACCATGTTATGCCGCTGGGGGTCATGTGATCGGAACCGAGACATCGCTCCCTGACGTTTATTATTCATTTTCCACCACTCGAACCACCAATGGATCCGTGTATTGCTATATTAATAGTCATATAATTATGAATATGATTTGAGTGATCTGTAGCAAGGGGCTCCCTTGGGACCGCCCCTACCACACCCCTCCCCCTTCTCTGAACCCCAGTTTCTGTGTGTGTGTGTATAAATATATATATATATATATATATATATATATATATATGTGTGTGTGTGTAATATGTGTACCACAGATTTTATGAAGTTTTACCTGATGAAGGGAAGTGATTCCCCGAAATGCATTCTATTCCTGCAATAAAGAACTCTGTAACTTCTGACATCCTGATCGTTGTTGGTTACTTGCGCCGCGGGAGAATTTACTTTCTACAAATATTCAATCTTCTTGGGGACTACAGGCATCTCCGATAAGAAGAACCCTTATCTCTGGCTGCAGACCAACTATTCACTGTTATCCCAGTACGCATCCTGACTAGCTTTCTCTAGCGTTGTGCCTACAGTTAGCACAACCACTCAAGGTGAGCATTATTCTGGAATTATCTTTTTTCTTGGTTCTGTACGGTATTACCCTATGGTGTGCTTTTTTGTTTAGCAGCTGCAATATCGCCTGTTGATCATATACTTACAATTCCCAGACACTGGGCAGTCTCCACCATGTCTCCTGCTTCTGACATGATTGCAAGATGACATCCGATTACTATGTTTCCACCTTCAGAAAAGAGGGAAAACTAACGCCTTTAATCTGACCCCATACACAACTCAATTTTGTCACCACCTAGGTACATACATCAGAAGATGGCATTCTCTCTGGCCACCTTGTGGTGTCACAAGCTGGAGGAGATAGTTTCGGAACAGCAGTAGTTGCCCAGACCGGAGGGACTCCAGTGATTGTTAGGTCACTGTGCTTGCCTCTGGTCTCCTGGCGCAAGGAAGACCAGAATAATGTGGAGGTAAGCAGTAATTACTACAACTCCCTCTTCATGGTAGGCTTTCTATATCAGGAGCTTTCACCTATACCTGTTTTGCCCAGTACAGGTAACAAGTGCTGCCACAATCTTTCTTACCTGGAAGGGACAGGAACACATTGGTGGAGGTGGATCCTGTTTATTCGCTTCCTGTTCGTACCTGGTGGGAGGTGGGTCAATCTCAACGTTTTTGCTGTCTTGGTGGATGAAAGGGAAAATGGAGGGAAACACACTTTAGACTAATACATGGTACAATATATGCTTTCAGTATCTGCTCTCGACTGGATGCCTCTCACCATCTTTATGTCTGTTATGTTCTCTCCCGGAGGTGGGCTTGTTTCACTGTATCTGTGAGTGTCAGATGGTGTGTGTGTACTGGATAAAGGAACAATCTTTATTTTTTCACAGCTTTCCAAATAAATACAGAGGCGGTCATTTATTATGCGTTATGGGCCACTTTGTTGGCATATTTTTCCCACTCACGCTATTTTTGTGAAGTGGTGGAAAAAAGGGGGCGAGGAAGAGGGCCGGCCAGCTGACCTGTCTTATTCATCATTTTCCACGCCAGTTTATGGTGTGGAAAAGGGCCTTAAACTACGCCAGCAAGGGAGGTGGCGTAGTTTAAAGCATGTTTCATGGGCAGAGGCAAGTTCCAAAGTTAGGTAAAGGCCTGCCCCTCTATATAACTTGGGCGCATCCACTGGCAGCGCACAAGGATTAAGACTGACGTATCAATCGCCAGCCTTAATAAATGTTGGTGGGGAAACACTGCCTTTTATGTGCCTGGTTATGATTGGATACTCCTAGGATCTCGGAGCTTATTGTCCAAAGGAAACATTTCATGCACATGGATATGACTGAAATGGAAAAAACAAAGACAGACACACCAGTTCTTTATTCCACAGATGGATGGAAACACCTTGGAGGTAATTTATAAACCTGAAATATTCCTATATTAAGCGTATTTCAGGCGCAGATTGCGGTGCAACAGCTGGTTGCGTTGCAACCTGCGACTTCTTACCGCTTACGCCAAGTCAAAAATTGTGAACGTGGCCTGGGCGGGCTGGTAGGCCCGTCTCATTTACCATTTTCAAGGAAAGGTGTCTTACATTTAGAAGTGGTGGAGAATCCGCCAAAGTTATGTAGAGTTCGGCGCCTCTTCATAACGCCAACGGATCCACCGCCAGCACAGGGTCTTCTTAAGACTTTTAGCACAAAACATGGTATTGTAGAGAACAATCCAAGGTAGCCTAGGTAGTCTTCTGTTGGGATGAGAATCATATACAGAGGATATTACGCCATATGATTAAAGGGAGTCTGTCACCTCCATATGCCCCTATAAAGCACTTACATAGTCCCATAGCACACCTAATCACAAATCTAATGGTACCTGTGCGATTTGGGCCGTTTTGGGCCACAGTTTTGAGGGACGTAACTATCGCCACATAACTACCTTTTGGGGGCCATTAGGGGACATAACTACGGTTTAGGGCCACTTTTACTGTGGGTGGACATGGCTGGGTGGGGCATTTATATATTTTTAGAAATTTATTCTATATTTTTTTTTCCCTGTCATTAATTGAATTTTGTCTAATTTTCCATAATTAACACTGCAAGGTATATAGTCTCATTTCCAAACTGAAAATGATAAAATTTGGTTACACTGGCATTATACTGTTTTTTAATTCTTAGTCAATAGTTGAATCCAAATATGATATTCTTTATTGCCATAAATGTAAAATTCATGACATTCAATGCCCATATAGACTTCCAAAACAGACATGTACATTGGCAAATAAAATATGTAAGATCGTAGTTTTTTTGCTTTGATTTTTATATCTTACTGCAACTAAGGCTACTTTCACACTTGCGTTGTGGTTTTCCGGTATTGAGATCCGGCAGAGGATCTCAACGGTTCCGTTTTGTCCCCATGCATTCTGAATGGAAAGAGATCCATTCAGGATGCATCAGGATGTCTTCAGTTCCGGCAGCTTTCAGTTTTGTGACCAGGCACCAAACAGCTGCCAGTTATAATTTTGTGTCTGGTCATAAAAATGGAAAAAAACACATCCGGCACTGAAACTAATGTAAGTCCATGGTGACGGATCCGTTTTTTTTAGGAGACTAAAAAACCGGATCAGTCACCCATAGACTTTCAATGTATTTAGTGCCTGATCCGTTTTTTCAGTTTTGATTTCACACAACCGCATCCTAATGTGCAAAATCAAAACTGATCCGTTTAATTCCAGTATTGAGATCCTCTGCCGGATCTCAGTACCGGAATTAACAACGCAAGTGTGACAGTAGCCTAATAGATTATTTCAACCAGACTTCTGATGCAGTATTTGTGCTCGATAAAATCTCATAATCTTAAGCATTACATGCATTATTTGTCAACTTTGTTTACACTGATGATGGTAGAATCATGCCAGTGAAATAACACAACTAGTAAACTGTCAGGACAAACTCAAATTATTCCCCACAAGTTGTTAAATATTCCTTTTTTATATATATTTGAATAGGATGGAGATAAGGAAGACACAGATAGTAATAGCGATTCTGGAAAGGAACAACTTCAACATTTTCCATTTGAGGACATTAGTTATGAAAATGCAGTATGCATATATTCTTTCATATGTATAGAACTCTGTTGGTACTAGATTACATTAGTTACACAAATTTTTTTTAATTTTTTTTAAAGCCCTATTTCTGACGATAGTGAAGCTGTATTACAAATATCGACCGGGAATGATTCAAGCATAGTTTTATCAACTAACTATACAGTATTAGCCTGTTACCTCGAAGATGATGCACACAATCTTGAGGCAAGTTCTTGAATGTAGAATATCTGAATATTCTAACACAGTGCTTAATGTAAAATTGTTTTTAATATTTTTTTGCATTGTATGCTCAGACCTTGTTTTAAAATACAGAAGAAACTGATTCCAATAACACTGCTACAACCAACAATGTTCCATCTGCTGCTCAGTGTGTCTGTGAATAAACTGAAAATCCTAGCTGTGATAATCAAGAGGTAGTTATCAATAATGTATATCGATGTATAAGAATTGTATCCAAAATTCGAAAATATTAATATTATTTTTGTGCCTTTATAGATGAATGTTTTGATGGACCAGTTAAGGATTAAATATTGTGGAGAGCTACAAAACACTGAATGTTTTCCAAGTAATCCACTACGCGAAGAAAACGCGGAATACATTGTGTTTCCAAGAGAATATCCCGAAAATCGAATTGGACAAAGGAATTGGTGCACATGTACAAACTGTCCAGAAATGCCCACAAACATAGAGTCCATTTGTTGTCATGAGGTTGACAATACACAGTAATACATATCGGATAATAATTGCATCATTATGCATGAGTTTTTCAATATCTTTTGTCAACGTGAGGATACAATCAATGTTGTATTGCGAACCATTGGGCAAGTAAGAACACCACCTGCACATGAACAGGTATGTATGCCTAATAATTTGTCTATGGTTGAACAACTGCATACAATTTATGTGGACTTTTCCAGCTAGAGTAAAATACTGCTCTACACATTCAGTCAAAATTAATCTATTGGTACATTTTAAGGCTGTTGCACAACTTCAGTCCACTTTTTTTGGCATCACTTTTTGTGTATCCATATTGATCAGGCCCCTTACATAAGATCTACTTTTACATATGCTTGTGCATAGGACATGCACATTATCTTGATCCATTCATTTTAATTGGTCTTTGAACAATTTCAAATATGGTTTATATAATGAGTAATGGCAGTGATCTGACTGAAAGTGGTCCAATTTGACTGTAAGATCCAGGCTACAACTGCTGCTAGAAGCCATAATAGTCAATCCGATTCTCGGCATATTTACTGGCTTGTATCGATTTTGCTCACTATAAGTGAATGTGGATTGACAGTTATGCCCTTGTATTGTGCATTCCCAAAATGCATGAATCCTGTCATTGGATATCCTTAGTCTTATCTACACAGACACACTATCATGGATATTTTTATACGATATTATAAAACTTAGGGCACAAGAATATGGCATAGTAGCCTTTTTAAATATATTGCATACTACTAACTGGTGCTACTGAATACATATGAACTGGAAAAGTGTAAGCCATATTACGGATGCAAACCCATCTTGAATGGGACTTCATGCAAAAGTTAACGGAGCAGAGCCACGAATACAATTCCCACAAAATCAACATGAGGCACACAGTGTGGATTTTGATCGCTTTCTCCAAAATCTTTAATTATCATGCTAATTTTATTTGAATTGTTGGACAAAATCTTGCCAATCTATGGTCATTGTTCTAATTCCGCAATACAGCTTGTTCACAACCATTGCCCATGCTTTGAGACCTGCACACTGTAGTGGTTGAGAGCCAATAAAGTGTTCATGGTTGTGCTTAAAAAAGTGTTTTAAAAATTTAGTCTGTTATTTAAGGAAAGAAATGAGACTAATTGAAATATTGACAATATTATTATATTTATTTGACAGGCAACGCAGAAAAACCGCATATCGATCATTTACTGCATGGGTCCACGGATACTTAGGTGTTGGAAATCGACGACTAATCCCTGCTTGTGTAGTTCAAAAAGTTTGAAGTGCTTTTCCGGACTCAGATTATGAGTATATGGATTTTAAGTTTGCACAAGACCGACCGGCTGAATTTATGGCATTTGAGTAGCTATATACATAGCCTCAGAATAGCTCTAGATCACGGATGCCCAACCAGAGGCTCTCCAGCTGTTACAAAACTACAACTCCCAGCATGCCTGGACAGCCTACAGCAGGGCATGATGGGAGTTGTAGTTTTACAACAGCTGGAGGGCCGCAGGTTGAGCATGCCTCTTTTAGATCATATGATAGTTGTCGTTCCAATGACCATGACCCACAACACTCATCTGTAGAGATGTGTTTGGACTTCACAATGTATATCTGAAGTCTATCCACTTCCAAATTTGTTGTAATACTGTTCTGAGATCCTTCACCATACTATATTATCATTTTACTCGCTCAGCTGAGCCATATTAATTTCTTTGCAAAGTTGCATGATAGTTGTAATAACCTGGAATTTCATATTTAAAAATCTATTGAACAAAACTCTGGTTTGGTTCTGAGCAGTATTTGTGGAACCAAAGCCAAGTTCCGTTTTTTTAACACTGAAAAATAACTCTAAAAGTAATTTCCAGTTCAGCACGTCTTCTCAAAGAAATAAAATTGTACTAGCCCATACGTTTGTGGTATGATACACAGAAGAATAACTGTACAGTAATCAAAAAATTTTGGAAGTGAATTATACCTAACTGATACACGTCTACCTGTTTCACATTACACATAAAAGAAAGTCATTGACACTTGACATTAAAGGGGTCTTACCAACACACACAATGGTGTCATACTGGATATGCCCCCATTGTCTGATAGGTGCAGTTTCCAGCTCTGGTACCCACAACTAAAACGAGAACGGAGAGTGGAAACTAATGGAGGGCGCACTTCACATGAGCAGGCACCCTCAATTCAATTCAATGGTGGTGCCTAAAGTAGATGAGTGCTGACTAGTCTATTTCCATCTGCCCCATAGAAATGAATGAGAGCAGGGGCCTCACATGCGTGTTGTTCTCCGATTCACTTGTATGGGAGCAGTGCTTGGTGGTGGACCGAACCTGGAGTCCTCCAGCCACAGCTCTCCCCGCTATGTTCTCTTTGTAGGTGCGGGTCCCAGATGTGGGACCTGCACCTATCAGACAATGGGGGCATATCCGAGCTATATGCCCCTTTTTTATGTGATAGTAATACCCCTTGTTCATAAATCAATGTTGGTCCTCATGCTGTGACCCACACATTTCTGATAACGATGGCCCATGATTACACCCTTTTCAGACTAAGATGGGATCTAACTGACCAGCTAAACATGCGAGTTCCCGCTCTATTCATGTCGAGGGTAGTTGTGGATGTAGCCAAGTTCAACTATTACCAAACTTGGGAACTTACATAGAAATAACTGGAGCGGGTGCTCGCCTGTGTGATTTGCCACTTTCAATGCCTATTGGAAAAAAATTTGCTTGCTGAGTGAATGTGGCAACTGTTCTCGGCATCATGGAGGTGCCAACAGTAGGACCTCAAATTTTTCTAAGTGTGTGAATGAAAAAAATCCAGTGTCGGTGGGTTGGGGGTGGTTTAGCAAACGGTGGTCAGTGGCAGGAGCGAACCTCCCTCGCATGGTGGGAGGCTCCCTCACATCAGCGCCTGCCATTGGCAATTTTTACTGTTGGATAACCCCTAGACCAGCCTGGTCTACCCTTGCCACCACCAGGGATCCTGCAAACTTGTCTATCCGGTCATCGATGATGAGCTACATAATCAGCCACCAAGCTAACTAGCTGGATTTTCACATGATGTAGTGTGCCTTGCATCATATAGGCACACTGATCGTGGCCTTCTACCTACTCCCACATTGTTTGTATACCGCTATTTTTGATATTGGGAGCTAGGGGGCTACTCTGCAGACCCTAAGATACCATCTTGTTATGTTATGTGACATGTCCTGAGTGGGATTTGTTGTTACTATCTATCACACTCTAGGTACAGTATATTTGTAGCATGCTTGAATATGTCAAATCTTGGACAATATTACCCTAATTTATAGTCCCCTGATGAGCCCCATATGTTAAGGCGAAACGCGTTGGGACTAAGCTAATGGTGGGACAACATAAAACGACATTTGCTATCTTGTGTTGTCCTTCTGACTAAAATTTGGGAGTATTTGATGGATCAGGAGTCCTTTTGCTTATATATATATATATTTATAACTGATGCTAATTCAAGCGTATGTTTGTGGTATAGGTGTTGGATGTGATCAAGAATTAAGCACATTCTTGGTTGTTGTTATTTGTTTTTGGTAAATACATTAGTTCTTGGTAACGGTAGGTTCCTTTCATATATCCTGTGTCGAGGGCCTTAGTAGGGTAACCCAGGAGGCACGAGACACAGGATCGCCCCTATCGGGGCGGCCATTCCGTTACCAGGTAGGGCGACAAAAATGAGGGAGAGATATTAGGGTAAGATATTGCCCCATTTACACCATCTCCCCTAAATCCTATTTTAGTTTAGCCTACCCGATATGAAAAACATTTTTGTGATACTTGTTTGTTATTTTCATCTTTTAGAATTTTATTTTTAACAATACTATTAAAGGCTACGTGGTTTCTGTGATAATATGAATCAATAAGACTATCATAAACAGTTTGTAATGCACGCATATATCTCCTTACTATTCAATAGTGTAAGATATTGGAAAAAATTTATTTTGGAGAATAGACAAAAAAGATTAATATGACACATAAGTTAAACTAAAACAGTTGCAAGAATTAAATTCAAACAAATATAAATCGATAGTAAAAATTCCCTATAAATTATCTGGATTCAATACTGTTTTGAAACGACTCAGACGCTGGTGTTTTATGTCCTCCTTGTTTGGCCTTTCCTGGTTTAATAGATTTGGTGGAAGACTGGGTGCCGTGATGTCCATTGTGACTTGAGGTCACCCTTGACAATTTTTAGTACATCTACACAAATGTCTTCAAGGTAGTCTAAAGACACCTTTTCAAAAACATCACGAACAATCCACCTTGAGGACCCTTTGGGAACCACCAAACATGTGTTTTTGGTGTCAATTGCTTCTGTGTTTCGCTTTGCAAACCTGCCAACTGCTTGTTCTTGGCCCACATTTTTATTATGAGTCAGGGCAGCAAGTTTAGTATGGGCCTTCATAGCATCTATATCAAAGTGAATTCTTTTTGTCCGATATTTTAATGCAAGACTATAAAAGTTCTCCAAATGACCCATATGACAATTCCTTGCTAAATGGGGAAGATCCTTTTGTAGGGCATTTCTGGTTCCAATTTTTTCTATGTTGGTGAATGGTGGTGTTTCCTCATCGAGGCAAAAACTGTACCTTCTTTCTCTTCAATGCTTCTGTGTGAACAATTGCTGTACTATGTTCTATTCCATTGATGTCTGTTAACAATATGGTGGAGCAAGGAGAACCATTTCTCCCACAGTAGATCTGTATTAGCGTTGCATGTCTGAATGCTCCACCAAAAATGTAGTATGATCTTGTTTATCCAAGGTGTAATTTCCTTAAGAAGTTTTGAAAGCTGGCATTACTTAATTTCTTTTTCAGAGACTTGGCATGCCACATGTCGAACTGGTATTTAATTCTCGGATAGTCTAGACGTAATTTTTTTTTGTATACCAACATGACGGTCAGATGCGAATATTTTTATGTTGAATCTGGTATTTAGCAGTCGATCCATTACAATTGTGAAGCCATGTTTTTCCATTTCTACAGAGGATGGGCATTGAGTACGCTGTACAATTTCAAAATCAATAATTTTGTGACTGTAACCATCATAGAGTAAATGCAGTATTTAGCACTATGCCCTGGGCTGTCACACTGCCCGTCGCCAGCTCTGCCAAGCGGTTTTGTTTTGATTTCTTCAGCAATAGTACTTTGCTCTGCTTTCCATGCAATGTCTATAGCCAGAAAAAGAAACAACGTTTGGTATCTGTAGTATGATTTTTCTGAGATACTTACCATTCCTAGAATGTTGAACAATTCATGGACCTTTTGAAAGTTAAGTCCACTAAAAAGAATGGCGGCCGCTGTGAGTATATTGCCAGCACTGTACTTACCTACTTTTGGCTGACTTTCAAAAACCATAAACTTGTGGCCTTCATGGCATGTTCCTTTGACTTTACAATATGATCCCTCAAAGATTTTTTCAAACAAACTCACGGTGGATTTACAGCTGACATATTTTTGGCATTTTACTTTGTATAGGAGGATATCAAGGGAGGATTCAAATACAAAATTTTTTTTCCCCTTAATTTCTTTTTCTGGCGAAGCTGTAACAGTTTCTGGATTTATTTTTGGTGATTTTTGAAACAATAAGTTGAGGCTAGATTGATCCGTTGGAAACATCAGGAACATAGCTTCTGTCATTTTGATTATCTTTTTCTTCACCTTCATCATCTATAGTGATGTCAAACATTTCTTCATATACTGATGGTTCTTCCACTATTGGCAATAATGATTCGATTCCTTCGAGGTTGTCTTCACCTTCTGTTTGAAATAAACCAACACTAATGTGGGGTCTTTTCTTCATGGGTGATGAAAATTCTGAGTTGCTTGTCACTTAAGTTCTTCCTATCCAGACTATCGGAGAAGACATCAATGTCGGCTCTGCACACTTTACTGGTGTTAAATCTTCAACAATATCATGGTCATCATGTTCTATGCTCGACTTTTGAACTACAATGGAATTTTCTAGTGTAAATTCTGTCTGGGTTCCAACACTGCAGAATTTCAAAAGCGTTGTTGGCTGCCTGCTTGCCTCAAAGGCTAGTTTTCTACTTTGTCGGCGATCCTTCTTCAATGATTCATAAATTATTTTTTCCCCTTCTGCCAATATTGGGAATATGGTTGGAATTGCATCCGATTTCAAGTACCTTCCTTTGGGACCAATGTTGTAACAATCGTCATTGAAGTGACACGAGCAAAGTCTATATTTATTATTGTCCCCGGTTTCATTTATCTTATTTGCCAATCCATCTATATCCTCGAATTCTTCTCCAGTGTTTTGGATTCGATTAATGTCTTTTGGGAAACGATGTATAATTATATCTTGATTCTGCCCCTTTCTGCCAGACTTGCTGAGACACTGGTTTACTATGTAAGAAGGCATTTTTGAATGGTGTATGTGACCTTCGTTTTGGGATAAAAAAAAAAAAAAAAAAACAACAATGACGTTAATGGTCATATCCCAATGTAATATATTAAGTTAACAAAAATATACCCATAGATGTTTATTTTTAATAAAATATTGAATATTTTTTAACTGCAATTTGTCAATACTTGACCAAAAAATTTGATCCCCTGACTTGTGAAAATTATGGACTTTAAAGGGGTATTCCCATCACAGACAATGGGAGCATATCACTAGGATATATATATATATATATATATATATATATATATATATATATACACACACACACACAGACCAAAAGTTTGGACACACCTCATTCAAAGAGTTTTCTGTATTTTCATGACTATGAAAATTGTAGATTCACACTGAAGGCATCAAAACTATGAATTAACACATGTGGAATTATATACGTAATAAAAAAGTGTGAAAATATGTATTTATATTCTAGGTTCTTCAAAGTAGCAACCTTTTGCTTTGATTACTGCTTTGCACACTCTTGGCATTCTCTTGATGAGCTTCAAGAGGTAGTCACCTGAAATGGTTTTCACTTCACAGGTGTGCCCTGTCAGGTTTAATAAGTGGTATTTCTTGCCTTATAAATGGGGTTTGGACTAGAGTTGAGCGAATGTGCTCGTAACGAGCACTGTAGTGCTCAGATCCCCTGCGCTCACATGGCCACAGGCATCCGGATCCGTCCTCACCTGACTGTAAGTCAATGGGTGAGGATCCATTTGGTATGACACACGAGTGTGTCATACCAAACGGATTCGTCCCCAGTGACTTGCAGTTGGGTGAGGAGGACGGATCCGGATGGCTGTGGCCATGCAAGAACAGGGGATCCGAGCAGTACAGTGCTCGTTACTAGCACGTTCGCTTAACTCTAGTTAGGACCATGAGTTGTGTTGGGCAGAAGTCAGGTGGATACACAGCTGATAGTCCTACTGAATAGACTGTTAGAATTTGTATTATGGCAAGAAAAAAGCAGCTAAGTAAAGAAAAACGAGTGGCCATCATTACTTTAAGAAATGAAGGTCAGTCAGTCCAAAAAATTGGGAAAACTTTGAAAGTGTCCCCAAGTGCAGTCGCAAAAACCATCAAGCGCTACAAAGAAACTGGCTCACATGAGGACCGCCCCAGGAAAGGAAGACCAAGAGTCACCTCTGCTGCGGAGGATAAGTTCATCCGAGTCACTAGCCTCAGAAATCGTAGGTTAACAGCAGCTCAGATTAGAGACCAGGTCAATGCCACACAGAGTTCTAGAAGCAGACACATCTCTACAACTGTTAAGAGGAGACTGTGTGCAGCAGGCCTTCATGGTAAAATAGCTGCTAGGAAACCACTGCTAAGGACAGGCAACAAGCAGAAGAGACTTGTTTGGGCTTAAGAACACAAGGAATGGACATTAGACCAGTGGAAATCTGTGCTTTGGTCTGATGAGTCCAAATTTGAGATCTTTGGTTCCAACCACCGTGTCTTTGTGCAACGCAGAAAAGGTGAACGAATGGACTCTACATGCCTGGTTCCCACCGTGAAGCATGGAGGAGGAGGTGTGATGGTGTGGGGGTGCTTTGCTGGTGACACTGTTGGGGATTTATTCAAAATTGAAGGCATACTGAACCAGCATGGCTACCACAGCATCTTGCAGCGGCATGCTATTCCATCCGGTTTGCGTTTAGTTGGACCATCATTTATTTATCAACAGGACAATGACCCCAAACACACCTCCAGGCTGTGTAAGGGCTATTTGACCAAGAAGGAGAGTGATGGGGTGCTACGCCAGATGACCTAGCCTCCACAGTCACCAGACCTGAACCCAATCGAGATGGTTTGGGGTGAGCTGGACCGCAGAGTGAAGGCAAAAGGGCCAACAAGTGCTAAGCATCTCTGGGAACTCCTTCAAGACTGTTGGAATACCATTTCGGATGACTACCTCTTGAAGCTCATCAAGAGAAAGCCAAGAGTGTACAAAGCAGTA